>CAUYON010141378.1:0-10549 GCA_963573935.1 Arctocebus calabarensis
TATGAGCTGTGATGCCATGGCACTCTACCCAGGGTGACAGCTTGAGGCTCTGTCTAAAAAAAAAAAAAAAAAAAAAAAAAAGACAAATACTGGGAATACATTTAACTTGTTCTGGGGAATAAATTGCTTTTAAAAAGTCAAAATTGTTTTCAAGAATTTTGCGTCCTGCCACTGTTGGTAGGATTACCAACTAGTCCAACCCCTATGGAAAGGAGTATGGAAATACCTTAAAGAATTAAAAGTAGACCTACAATCCCACTTCTAGTTGTTTACTCAAAGGGAAAGAAGCCATTTTACAAAAAAGACACTTGAATTCAAATGTTTACAGCAGCACAAGTCACAATAGCAAAGATGTGGAAACAACCCAAGTGCCCGTCAATACACAAACTGGTTAATAAAGTATAATGCAGATATACCATGGGGCACCACTCAGCCGCAAGAAAAAATGGTGATCTAGTAACAACCCAGATAGAACTGGAGACCATTCTTCTAAGTGAAATATGTAAGAATGGAAAAACAAACACCACATGTACTCAATACTACATTTAAAGTAGTTGATCAACACTTATATGCACATATGGAAGTAAACTCAACAAATCAAGTGCAGTGGAAGCGGGGAGGAGAGGTAAATTCACACCTGATAGGTAGAATGCACCTGGGGTGAAGGGCACACTTACAACTTTTTTTCACGCTTATAACTTTGACTTAAAATGTACAAAAGCAAGTTATATAATCATACTCATGTACTGCTGTAATATTCTGAAATTAAAAAAAAAAATTTCAGCCAATCCAAAAAAAAAAAAAGGAATTTAGTAGATAGCTATATATTTGAGAAGATTATGTTAATTACACAAGCGTGTTTATTCTTTCCTCAACTGGACTTCTGTTTATGTGTATGATTAACCATCCTTGATTTTTCTGTGAATTTACAAGGGAGAAAACTGTACTCCCTTAAAAATAGTATTTAGTTCAGACTAGTCATTAGTGTAGTTTCCACTTTTGCTAGCTTGATATGGGAGATTTCAATTTAATTCCGATGATGGTAAATTTTTAGAAACCAATAAACTGTAGACAACCCCAAATTAAAACCTTTTCTTTCTGTGTAGAGTCCTGTAAATATATCAACTATAACTACTATAATGACTGATAATTATAATGACATTATTACCAGGGCCCATATTTGCAGTGTTTAATATTTGCCTCACATAGTGCTAAGTACTTCCCTTATTTTATTTTATCCTCAGAATTACTCTATCCAGTCGCTTCTTTCAGTATCCCCCGTTTACAGGTAAGGAAACAATGTTATAGTGCCGAGTACTTCACTGACCCAATCATGTTGGGACGCAGTGGGGCTAACCCAGGTGTGGTTCCTTTCCAAGTCCCAATCGTGGTCATGGCGGTGGGGCTGCCTCACCTCTGCTACACCCGTATTCTATTTAAAATGCTCAGTTCCTAGCAAGCAAGACTCCTTTTAACTCTGAGGCTAGAAATGACTCTGACCAATGCATATAGCAAAGATTACCAGAGAGATAAATTTCAAGGGATCTATGACAATGAACCATACAGGGGAAGTGGCCTTTGGGCTGGGCATACAAGAAGAGATGGGAATTCACCCAGGAGGAAAGTCCAGTATAGAGAGGATGGTATGTGTCAATGCTTAGAGGTGAGACAAAGAATGTGGAAACAGCCTGTCTTTCTACTCAAGTCTGGGTCAAATCTTTCTTTGCCTTGCATTCTTTCCTCCCACATCTTTCTACCCCCTCCCACAGATTATGCCTTGGATGACTTTCACGTGGCTGGAGGACCTAGACTGACCTGTGTTGCTGGAGCTTCTCCTCCTACCTTGAGATTCTGCAGCCTGGCTATTTGCCTCATCTTTGAGGAGTCAGTGCTGGCCTTTGAGATGCACACTTATGGCTCTGTGTTGTATCCTTGGTGATGGGATGCTGATGGAAGCTTTCAAATGCTGACCAATTAGACTTCATACGTAGGCATCTGAAGGCCTCAGAGATGGAAGTTCAGCTCCCTGAATGAGAGCTGATATGGGCACCCGAAGCTCTGTCTTCTCTTGACAACATTTTTATCGCGTTTCTTATGGCATGTTGTTGTTACGGTGATAGTAAAGGGGTAGAGGCCAAGCATGGAGGGCATGGTGGAAGGTTCTATTTTGAAGAGAGGGAAGTAGCAGGTTCCGGCATCCTTTGGTCAGATTGTGGCTGTCACATCACCTTCATCTGTGATGCTGGCGTACGTTCCATATACAATAAACACACTTAAATATCCTCAAAAAGAATGTGACATCGGTGTTTATTTTCTTCCGATAGCCTCTGCCATCACCTAAACCTCTTATATTTATAGTTGTGTCCTGAGAGTATACTGGCATATTATTATTATTCTGCTCTTTGTTAACAGCATTTAAAGTTTTCAAAACTATTTCTCCAATTCTCTCACTTATGCGTTTGGTTTTAACAATTAGAGTTAAAACACAAGTAAATTGTTTAACCCTATTTGACCTTTACCATTTTCAAGGTCAGTTCAAATATTGCTTTTACTGACTTTTACTTCAAGCAGCGTGAACTACTCCTATTGGTTTGGTGTCATAGGGAGACCTAAGATTTCGACAAACGTGCATGCACCTCCCTCTAGCATCTAACAGCTTTGGGTGGACAGAAGCCCAGGGTTTCCTAGGTTTCTCTTCCTTCCCGTTGATTGTGACAGAAATGTCTTTTTAAACAGACAGCTTACCCGTCAGAACTTGAAGGCCAAACAGTGTCCCTCCAAACAATTATAGACACAAAAAATGAAAAAGTGACCTCTTCCCCAGTGCTATATTTATTAATTTAGAATTCAGGAGGCAGGCGGGGGCATGGGAGGCTGGCCTAGATTTTGTTCTGGCCTATTTGAAACATCCAAGAATGAGACAAAACAATTAGAACGAATAGTATGAGAAACATCTTTGGTATTGGAATGAAAGTGGAGGGTCAAGCTAATTTATCCTTTTTCTTACAAAAACCTTCCTTTTCTGTTGTCAGGAGGGAAAAGGAAGACCGGTCTCTTTTTTGTGGAAGGTATAAAAAGCTGCCAAGCGTTTGAAGATGTTCAAATTGTCTTTTTTCCTGGATCTTCAAGAATAATACATGCATATATACTTTCCCTTATTTACCAGTAAAAGAAGAAATGGTAATTTTTGAGTTAGGGCAAACTAGGTATGAAAATACAGCTACAAAGTTTTAAAAAAGAGGGCAGATGTCTGCAGTCCTGTCTGCCAGTGCCGCTGTTATGGCAAAGGGACGGAGGAGAGAGATTCAGCTGTTTTCCTCCTCCCGGACTCAAACTCCTCTCTTTCCGAGAGTCTGTTTTCCTTTATGTGAAATCCCAACTTCATGTTTATTTTTTTAAGGAAGTGTTCAATTTAACAAATCGTTTATCCTCACTCATCATTTCGTATACTTAGGGCTTCATAAATATCTTGTTCTCAGAAGCATTCCAGAAGAAACTGAAGCCATAGAGCCTCATTTCCTCGCTTCACCTCAACGAAACAGGAACATTACCTAGATATTTCTATTTTTACCCTATAATGAGGACATTCAATCTAAAAGTGCACACAGACCTGAGCCACTGCATTTCTGGTTCATTTTAACCCAAATAAGGGCTTCAGATTCTGCTGAAATCAGATTCATGCAATGCCTTTTCCAAGGCAGTACATGGCTTGTTACCATCAGAATTCACTGTTTATTTCTCATTATAATGAAAAAGGCCCTCTGGCTGTCCAACCAGCTGTAATTTTTCACCAGTTCTGAATAAACATAAACATTTCAAACCCTAATGAGTCATTGTTGAATTTGATGAAGAAAATGGAATTAGGGACAGAGTAATTCACATCTGTGCTGGCCACTCGTTCAAGTTTTTCTACAAATGTGGGTGAGGAAAAAAGATGGCTGTGGTTTTCAAAATGTGGAGAAACTGCTGAAAAATATTAAGGTCACCCTGATGTATTCTTCTGTGAAAAAGAAGCAAAACAAAACAAACAGGCAAAACTTCCATTCTTGCTGGTATGATTGGCCTCCTTCTCCACGGTAAGAAAACATTTCGTGAAGATGAGATTGGATCCCCCAAAGCAGGCTCTTAATTTCCAGCCTAGGATCTTACCCCACAGCATCTACCCCTGCCTTATATTCCAACCTCCTCCCACCCTGGAAAGGGGTGGAGTTTGGGCCAGGAAGGAAGGCAGAAGAGGATTCCTGTGTCAAAGAGGCCTAGGCCACCATCCTCTCTAACCTGTGCCTCCCTTTAAGACCCCCAAAGTGGAACCCTCTTGGGCGAATCAAATCAGCTGGGGCCGACACTACTTTACAGAATACCAGTAAATTCAGAGCTCACCAAGGGGTTCTGAAAAATCCTTCTCTGTATTGAACCTTTACTCCCTGAGTACTTGCTTGGTAGTGTCTACTGGGGTTTACCCTTTCTATCCCCCTAAATGACACGGCGTGTCTTTCTTAAGTAATCCAACGAACACTCAACATTAGAGCTGAAATGCGTCATGATAAGCAATTTTAGCTTTTGAGCTTTCCACACTTTCAAAGCTGTGGCCTTTGGAACAGAAAATGTCTTTCTTTGTCGAAATTGTATATGGCTTTTAGTGGAATTTTGGCAAAGACCAAGGAGCCTCACTATGATCAATAAGGACACAGGCAAGTGAGGTTCCACAAGAAAAGGGAAAAGAGGAGTCTGAATGTCCACTTAATAATTATGGGGTGTAGGGTAGTGCCTGTGGCTCAAAGGAGTAGGGCGCCAGCCCCATATACCGGAGATGGTGGGTTCAAACCCAGCGCCGGCCAAAAAAAAAAAAAAATTATGGGGTGTGAGGCGCTAACCCCCCTCAGCACTCGGAGTTACTTGGAGGTGGGAACAGCATCACGTTGTGTTCTGTGCCGCCAGCTTCCTTGCAGTTTCTGTCTCTTAGAGAAGAGAAAATTATGCTTAATTTTATATTCACTGGTTGAATTTCTTAAACCACTTTAAACATCAGAACAGCATTCTTAACATAAACAGAAATGTTGTTCTGACCCGATTATTTAAATGAGTTTTTCACTGTCACAGACTGAAAATCTTTCAGGGAATTTTGTTTCCAAAAGGACTTTCAGAAAACACTAGCATACATCTCTTATTAAAGTGAGATGAGTGATAAAGAACCAAATCTTTCTAAAATTGCAGATTATAAATTATCAGAAAAACTGATGGCTTATGAGTAACAACTCTGCACTTGCAAACTTCTTTATATTGCCAGAAGGCTGCAACTGGAATGCAGAGTGGGAAAAAACATCCAAAACATTGAATGCGTAAAAATACACAGCTTTTTTGACAGAAAGCAAACCTGGATGCTGGATTTCTGCTTCTCTAGTAGACAACTTTACCAGCCTTACATGCTGAAAAAAGACCTTCATGGGATGGTTCAGTCGCTAAAGAGAAATCAGATTACCCCAAGATACTGACATTTACATAAGAAGTTGTTTTTGCTTAAAATGGTAATGCCTTGTTTTTGAATAATGGTGTCAGGCTCTTGAAGTCTGATTCTTGTATCTGATGATACATGGTAGGGCATGATGATCATTAAGCCTAAGATAATCAGAGAAGAAAAGCGTTTCCTCATCGGTCCTCCAGGAGAAAGCACCTGACCCTTTCATGTTTTTGCCTTTTTAAAAAAACATCTAGTTAACACTATGGGATTCTTTCAGGACAGTTGTCAGCATGCCACTTTATAGGTTACTTTTGGGAAATTACAGCTGCACCAGGGAGCCCTATTGTGGGTGCTACTTGTGCTTACCCCTGTAGGGGAGAAGATTTTATGAAGGTTATTAAAAAAAAAGAAAAGAAAAACTCCATATATTTTAGATCTTGGTGTTTCCCTCTTTGAACACAGAGTGGTCTTTTAAGTTTCTGTATTTCTCTAAAGTGAAAAACAGAGAAACTGACCAGTAAATGACACTTGAATGAATGAATACATCCAGAGCACAGCATTTTTCCACATAGTCTTCAACATATGTCATACCTAGAATGGATATAACAGGCTTTAATAAAATAAATTCAAAGTACTCAATTAAAAAAAAAAACGAAGGTGGGGCATGATGGCTCAAGCCTGAAAACCTAGCTCTCTAGAAGGCCAGGGTAAGTGGATCTCCTGAGCTCAGGAGTTCTAGACCAGTCTGAGCAAGAGTGAGACTCTATTTCTACTGAAAAATAGAAAACCTAGCCAGGCATTGTGGCAGGTGCCTGTAGTCCCAGCTACTTAGGAGGCTGAGACAAGGGGATTGCTTAAGCCTAGGAGTTTGAGGTTGCTGTGAGCTATGGTGCCAAGGCACTCTTACTGTGGGTTATCAAGTAAGCTCTGACTAAAAAAAAAAAAAAAAAAAAAAAAAAAAGCATTCTTGGATAAGGATCATAATTAAACACCAATTTTACACTTGCTTATGGTGCCTTTCAACCTTCTCCAGACAGAATGCTTGGATTTCTCCACTGAGCTCAATGGACACTGTTCAATAAGTAGAGAATTGCACTTACTATGTAGTATAGCTATTGGTTCACACCTATTATAAATTCTTGAAGGGGAATTTATAATTGGGAAATTACAGCTGCACCAGGGAGCCCTATTGTGGGTGCTACTTGAAGGTAGGAACCTTATTTTCTTAAAGGTAGGAACCTTATTTTATTTTATTTTGTTTTTGAGTCTCACTCAAAAAAGTCTCACTCTTTTGGCCAGGGTTAGAGTGCCATAGCATCAGACTAGCTAACAACAACCTCAAAATCCTGAGTTCAAGTGATCCTCTTGCCTCAGCCTCCCAAGTAGGTGGGACTAAAGGTGCCCCCCACAATGCTTGGGTAATTTTTATTTTTTTAGTAGACACAGTGTCTTGCTCAGGCTAGTCTTAAACTCCTGAGCTCAAGTGATTCTCCCACCTTTGGCCTCCCAGACTGCTAGGATTGAAAACTGAGGTATAATTCAGGAAAATGCCCAAACTGTAAATGTATTACTTAGATATGTATATCCAGGTAACCACAACCTAGATCAAAACATAGGACACTTCAATCATTTCAGAACATTCCCTCTGGCTTCTTAATCAATAATGCCTCAGCCCCTCCCCAGGTAATAACTATTCTAACTTCTGTTACATAGATTAATTTTGCCTGTTCTTTTGTTTTTTTGCTGTTTTTGGCTGGGGCTGGGTTTGAACCTACCTCCGGCATATGGGGCTGGTGCCCTACTCCTTTGAGCCACAGGTGCCACCCAATTTTGCCTGTTCTTAAACTTCATGTCAATGGACTGGTCTTATACTTGTCTTTATGGAGACACTTGAATTCCTTTCCTTCGAGTATACCTAGGGGTGGAATTGCTGGGTCACAGGACGGTAGACATTTCACTTTATTAGAACCTGCCTCATAATTTTCCAAAGTGGTTGTAGCCTTTGACACTCACCATTAATCCATTAATAGGGTTACAAATGCTCCACAACAAAGACTTGGGATGGCCAATCTTCTAATTATAGTCATTTGGGTAGATATGTAATGCGATTTTAAGTTGTATTTCTTTGATGAGGAAGGATGTCAAACACCTATTCACTTCTTCATTGGCCATTTGGATGTATTTTGCAAAGTGTATCTTTAAGTGTTTTGTACAAATTAGGTTGGCCTTTCTTTTTTTTTTTCAACATTGCATCAAACTTTAATTGAGCATGGCCTGGATTCATACTTTAATTACTTAAGAAGTATGAGTTTTATCTACATGTTCTCTCCACAAAATGTGATAGCATTGTGATATTTTTGCCTTTCTAATCAATATCCATGTCTATCTGTCCATGTTATACTTTAGCAAAACTGTTGTTTTCTTCTGGTTTTATCATTTCTTCCAATAAATCTCACTGCAGTCTAAAACATAGATTACGATCAATGATGGTAAAACCTACCAGCCTTTTCTCTGCATCCCCTGCAGCTGACATGTCCGATGTTATAACACAGCAAAATACCCCATTAGAGGCAGGTAGGCTTTGCCTCAATATAGATTGGTTCTTTCTGGATAAAGATCTCACATCGAATGAAAAAAGACAAAAGCAAATTACAACAGGTTGTTTTTTTTGTTTTTCAAACAGCTCCTGAAGCCACACTGCAAGATGTTTCATGGGGGAAACATTACTAACGATGCAGGCATTATCCCAGCCATATCCTCACATTGATCAAAACCCCTGTCAACAGTGTTAGCTTTGAAAATAAAGATCACATGCTGGAGGTAACACTCTATAACATGTTACATTTAAATAAATATTCAATATGTAAGGACATTACCTAATTAAGAAAATACTATGCTTGGGCCAATCCAGGTCACACTCTGAGGTCTATACTAACTGCTAACACTGAAGTCACATAGCCTGCAGGAGACAATATCACTTGAGGTTGTCCTTTCTTATTCATTAATCATGTCACTATTTGAAGACCCAATGTTCACCATAGTGACTGGCAATTAACAAATATTTTCAAATATTTGTTGAAAAAGACAATGAGAATAAATAAAACTGGGGTTATGTGCAAATTTTCCTTTGCTACTGACCACAGGAAATGGGTTGTGGAAGTAATTACCTTCTACGGTCCATTTACATTTTTTGGTTTTTGAAAATACCAAGATGTAAAGTCTAAACACAGATGGTTGTATTTGCCATGGAAGTACTTGTGATTTTACATTAAATTTTGGTTCATTCATGCATTTAAAATACTCATTATGATAGTGTCTGGGAGCCCAGAAAGATTTTAGACTAGAATACAAATTGTAACATTATCTTCTGATTTTCTTTTACCATGGTAATAAGATAGATTAGGTATGATGTTTAAAATGCAGGGTTTATTCTACTAGTTACATTTTTTATTTGATTTCTAAGCTGGATATGTGCTTTTTAATCCCTTGATGACACATGAGATTGTATAAATATGAAAATTTTAAAGTTCAGATTTAAGGTTATTTTATGTTTTAATAACTATTTTTCTAATTTTAAAGTAATAGCTACTCAATTTCGAATAATAAAAATTTGATAGTACAAAGAAAGAAAACAACTTATTGTGACCAACTTCAGTTTCCCACTGGGAACACCTGGCTTTCTGTGTTTTATATTTATATCCTGTATATCATATTTATTTACATGAACACACGTACACATGTCTTTCTGTATGTGTCTATGCATGTGTCTATGTGTGCACATGGATAGAAATCTATGTATGTGATCCATGTAGCTATATGTTTATTTCTGCAGTTCTAGTTCAGTTTTTTCCTTGCTAGATTGGAGGACTATTTGTATACACAAGTGCATAAAGAGAAAAGTTTGTTGTCTTATGTCTTTGGTGTATGTTGTATCGCTCTTTGCTTCTTGTAGCAAACATAAAAAAAGGCATTTGGTAATCAGTCCTTCTCCATTGTCTGTGCTTCTTCAGGAGACAATCGTGTCCATCTTTCCTGCCCTCTCATATTTAATGTCATACCTGTGTAGATAGCATCACGCAGTGTGTAAGTAACTCATTGAATGTTAATTAACCGGCCTCCAGAGAGCTGCTGGTCTGCTAGAGGCTTCTCCTTAGTAAGAAGGTGGCCAGATTCAGTGTCCTAACTAACAAACACATGGGTTAATGGGCTGTGCTTGTGATCCTAAGAAATTCATTGTTCTACTCCTCAAGTTTTATAGACTCAGAAGCTCAAAAGGATCCTTAAAGATCTTCTCATTCAATTCTATGCATCCAGGCAGATGAATTGCTGAGGTCTCTAGGATAGCCATGAATTCTCTTGAAACTTTTTAAAAATGGAAACTATTGAAATATTTTATCAAATACACGCTTGGCCAAACATTTAATGGGTACATTTGATTAGTATAATAATTTAGTCATGTTTGAAAGAGCTCAATTCAACTTCAACTTTGCCAGTCTTAAGACAGATAATTATGAATATCATAAGAATGGAAAAGCAAGTATCCAATGTATGTAATAACTGACATAAAACCAATAGATAAACAACTACATCCATATAAGAGAGAAAAACAAAATTAAACTCAATTAGAGGAAGAGGGGAGAAGGGAAAGGAGAGAAGGAGGAGGAAGATGAACTGTAAGCTCTCACCTAATGGGCACAATGTAAGGGTATATAGCATACGCTCTGGATGAAGGGCTCAACTACAGCTTGAACTTTCTGTGACAAACACAAACAATGTAACCTAATCATTTGTACCCTCATATTAATCTGAAATTAAAAAAAAAGATAATTATGTTTATGTTCCATATTTAGGTGGTAAGAAGGAAATGGTAGCAGAAAGCAGTATGTTCCCATCTCAGGAGAGAGGGTAAATGGTGGGATCACACTTATGTACATCTTAGAAGGGTACAGGTGAAACTTACTAAATGCAGAATACAAATGTTTTCATACAATAACCAAGAAAATCCCATGAAGGTTATGTCAAACAGTTGGATGAAAATATTTCAGATTGTATATGAAGCCAGCACATTGTATCCCATGATTGCACTAATGT
>CAUYON010141379.1:0-15079 GCA_963573935.1 Arctocebus calabarensis
AATGCTAAGGCAGTCTAAATAAAGGATTAACTTGTTGGCTCGGTGCCTGTGGCTCAATGGCTAAGGCGCCAGCCACGTACACCTGAGCTGGCGGGTTCGAATCCAGCCCCCGGACCTGCCAAGCAACAATGATGGCTGCAATCAAAAAATGGCCGGGCGTTGTGGCGGGCGCCTGTAGTCCCAGCTACTCGGGAGGCAGAGGCAAGAGACTCGCTTGAGCCCAGGAATTGGAGGTTGCTGTGAGCTGTGAAGCCACAGCACTCTATCCAGAGTAACAGCTTAGAGTCACTAAGTCACAGAGTAAGGCTCTGTCTCAAAAAAAAAAAAAAAAAGAATTGAACAGTGTTCAGAAAGTGACATCACTTGTGTTTCAAAGAGGAAGATCTGATGCCCTTGATGATGAAAAATGCCCAAACATTTTTATTCCATGTTATGTGGCTCCTCGGCTCTTAGACACATGTAGTAAATGTCGGAAATTCAAAGATCACCTTCACTAGCCCAGAAGTATTTCTGAAAATCCAGGAAATACGGATGTTTCCAGAGACTCATAACCATAGTTGACAGCTACTCCACACACAGGAGTGTGGGAGTAATTGGAACTCTGTGGAAAGCTATTGCGATGAGGTTTTATAGGTAGACACACCCACATGGCTTTGACAGGAGGGCTGGGAAACAACTTCCATCAGGTTGACAAGTAGGAAAGGTTCCCTTCCTACCCCAGATGCTGTTATTTCTTGACTTCCAAAACAGGGGCAAATGAAGAAGGAATAACCAAAACGGAGGCTGAGCAGGTCACTGACGTTGGTTCAGCCCACCCCATGGCTTCTGATTTTCCCTGCTCCTTTTCCCCAGGGTGGGATTATACCTAGAGGAAAAATATATTTCTCTGGGTGCATATCCACAGGCAGTCAAATATTTAAAAGACAATAATAAAAAAGAGTGTAGAAGGTGGTGCCTGCGGCTCAGTGGGTAGGGAGCCAGCCCCATATACCGAGGGCAGCCAGTTCAAACCTGGCCCTGGCCGAACTGCAACAATAAAACAGTCGGGGCTCAGCGCCTATGGCTCAACGGGCTAAAGTGCCAGCCATGTACACCTGAGCTGGTGGGTTCGAATCCAGCCCGGGCCTACCAAACAACAATGACGGCTGCAACCAAAAAATGGCTGGGTGTTGTGGCAGGCACCTGTTGTCCCAGTTACTTGGGAGGCAGAGGCAGGAGACTCGCTTGAGCCCAGGAATTGGAGGTTGCTGTGAGCTGTGATGCCACGCACTCTATGCAAGGTGACAGCTTGAGGCTCTGTCTCAAAAAAAAAAAATATTAATTAACTTTTAATAAGTATATTGTTTTTGACAAGATAAAAGTGACATTTCGAGCCAGGTCTTTGAGACTTTTTTCAAAGCCCACAATCTTTCTACTACACAATACTGTCTCCTAGTGTAACATTATAGGCATGTGTAGAATCGACGACATAAATCACGTGTGCACAGACGTGTATCCAGTGAGTTTTCCTACACTCACTTGCTCCCACCAGATGCTCTGAGGGCCGAGTCAGCCCGTGAGAGCGAAGGGCCCCGCCCAGCGCTCAGTTCTCTCCACCGCCTCTCGCTGCTGCCCACCTGTACAATGAAGGCGTCCTATCAGGGCGACCCGCCCCCCTGCACGGGGCCACACGACATGGGAAAGCCTCGGTTCCCAGCACCGGCCTGCAGGTTTAGAGCCGCCTGCTCACATGGCATTCCCCAACCCAACCACATCGTGACCCCCACTCTGTCTCCTAACCACACAGCAGGCACCGGGCACAGCGCTGGGAAGTCAGGTTAACACTGCCAGGCCAGGACTGAGAAACCGCGCTGGACACCACACTGTGCCAGCAGAAGGACCAGAGGAGGCCTTCCAGCGTTAGGGGCAGTTCAAGGAAGCGGAGCATCGCACAGCCAGTCCCGAGGACGAGAGGTAGCGGGTGCGGGGCAGAACCTGGCCCAGCCACCAAGAGGCAGAGGCCTCTATGGAATCAGAAGCAAAGCTGTTCTGAAGCCGAGGACCACAGGGGGAGCGGGGAGGCCCGCCTGCTTTCCCGGCAGCAGAGGCCGTGGATAGAAATAGCTCCAGCCCAGATTAGACAGTGGCAGAAAGGAAGGGGAAGCTGGAAGGAAGCTGGAAATGACTATATAAGTTCAAACTATGTGCGACTCTGAGGCACATGAGCCTCTGTGACATGTGAGCCTATGTCCAATATGCAGATAAACCTCAAACTCCCGTACATTTCAGAGTCACATTACCTTGGGTTGAGACGCCCTGGGGAGAACAATGGAATGCACAAGAGCAGGGACACATCCATGGGGAAAAAGTGCAACTGCAGGGGTCCCCGGGGAATGCAGGGGGCGTGCCAGTCACCTCGGTATGAACAGCCCCGGTATAAGCCGTGCTGTGCCAAGCTCCATCGCGTCAGCACGTGAACCCCTTGACCTGCTTTAAACACTCCTCCTCCTGTGGATTCCTGCGGAAGGGGAGTCCCAAACTGGACAGTGCTCAGCCTGCCAGAAAGGAAGCATTACTACTTGTGTAGCCCCACAACACACAAAATCCATGTAGTCTGCAAACACTGCTTTGCCCCAAGTGCAAAATGTCCTTCAAAGCCAAAGCTGTATGTTCATATACAGAAATGGCTGAGTTTGGCCCTTAAATGGATAAACCTCAATAAAAATCACCAATGTTCAGGATAATCTAGGCAGGTACAATAAAAAACCTGGTAAATATTTTTTCTCTCATTTATTGCTAAAATGACCCCTCAAAATTGCCTTATGAATATCAGTAAACATTTAGTACAGCCCATCACTCCCACCCTGAATAGATCTATTTACATGTCTGCTTTCTCAGATTGTAAAAGCTTAGCAAGAGAGAAGCAGAACACTCACAGAATGGGCTTTATACACAGTAAGAAATAAAAAATGAAAACCTTATGCAGCCTTATTAAAAAACCTATAGAACATATCAACTGGCTCACATTTTTAACCAAGTTTGTTCAAATGTTTACACTGTGATCATTGTTTTGCACCTGAAAAAAAATAAAAAATGCATGAAAAATATAAAATTTTAAAGATGCCAGACCTTCTAATTCACAGTGTCTATTTTGGGATTTTTTTTTTTTTTTTGGAGATAGTCTCACTGTGTTGCCCTGGGTAGAGTACAGTGGCATCAGCCTAGCTCAACAGCAACCTCAAACTGCTGGGCTCAAGTGATCCTCCTGCCTCAGCCTCCCGACTAGCTGTGACTACAGGTGCCCACCACAATGCCTGTTTTTTGGGGGTTTTTTTTCCTATTTGGAGTAGAGACTGGGTCTTACTCTTCCTCAGGCTGGTCTTAAACTCCTGAGCTCAAGTGATCCCCTTGCCTCAGCCTAGGATTATAGGCTGTGAGGATAGTGCTAGGATTACAGGTGTGAGCCACCACACCTGGCCTGACAAAGTACTTCATTAATCTAAGGCAGTGGCTCTCAGCCTTCTTAATGTTGCAACCCTTTAATACAGTTCCTGTGGGTCGCAACCCACAGGTTGAGAACCGCTGATGTAAGGACACCTAGGTACAAAATCAGAGGTAAAGAACCAAATATGGCAGAAGAAAGACAGCATTTTAGGTAAGAGCCTTAAAGATACAAGACAAATTGCCTCACTGGCAAGTGTAATTATCATTAGAATTGCTAAAATAAAAATGATCACAAGTTTAAATGATCACAAGTTTGATTGTTTAAACACCTATTCTTTCAGAGGGAAAAAAAACTCCAGAAGATTTTGCCAACTCCAGTTGGCCCCCACCGACCAACTGATTAATGGCTGCAAAACATTCTTGATATCATTGTAGGTTATTAAGGAAATCTACCTCAATATACTGTGTACTTTGAACTTCTCCATTAAAAAAATTACTAAAAATTTTGACAATCAGCTGAAGGTCACAAAGAATTGATATAAGTAGAACATAGGTCTCTCCCTGTTTTCCCAATCCTCCACACAAAGTGACCTCCAGACAGGAATGTTAATGATACAATTAAAAGTTCTCTAAAATTAAAACTGTATAAAGGAAAAAAGCCTCAGAAGAAATCATATTTTAATATAAAACAATGAGGACTAAAAATGGTCACCTCTAAATTGACTAACATTTTGAGATAACAGTAAGGCAATTTAAATAATTTAACTCTATTTAAAATCAGTATATATACATTTTTCTGTTAGAGAACTCAAGGAAAACGTGGCATGAATTAAAAATATTTATTTATTCATGCGTTCAATAAATGTTTATTGAGTATGAAATACAGGCCAAGTAGTGTCCTAGGCACTGAGGATATGGCAATGAACAGAGTCCCTGTCCGTACGAAGCCGATATACCCGTCGGGGTGGAAGAGACCCAAAGACACAAACAACAGACCAACAGAAGAGAAGCTGGGGAAACAGCCCAGGAAGGGGATTGGTAAGTACCAGGAAACAGAGGGCAAGTCCTAGGTTATATACAGTGGCCTCTCTAACAGGTGACATACAGGTAAAGACCTGAAGGAGGTGAAGGCCTCGTGGATACCTGGAGGCAGGTTCCTGGCAAAAGGAAATAGCAAATGCAGAAGCCCCAGGCACAAAAATACCTCGGAGATACAGCAGGTTCAGCTCCACACCACTGCAATAAAGGAAATACAACCAGAAAGAGAGTCACATGAATTTTTTGGTTTCCCAGTGCATTATAAAAGTTTGGTTTATATCATACTGTAGTCTATTAAGTGTGCAATAGCATGATGTCTAACATACATAATGTACTTTAATTAAAAATAACTTACTATTACAAAATACTAACACTCATTTAAGCCTTCAGTAAGTTGGAGCCTTTGTGCTGGTAGAGACTCTTACCTCAATGTTGACGGCTGCTGACTGATCAGGGTGGCGGTTCCTGAAGGCTGAGGTGGCTATGACAATTTAAGACAACAATGAAGTTTGTCACATCCACTAACTCTCCCTTTCATGAAATATTTCTCTGTAGGATACAATACTATTTGGTACCATTTTACCCACGGTAAAACACCTTTCAAAATTGAAATCAGTCCTCTCAGACTGTGCCAGTGCTTTGTCAACTAAGCTGAGGCACTATTCTAAATCCTTTGTTGTCATTTCAACAATGTTCACAGCATCTTCAGCAAGAGCAGGTTCTATCTCAGGAAACCACCTCCTTTGCTCACCTATAAGAAGCAACTCCTGTCTTCAATTTCATTTTAATAAATGGTGCTGGGAGAACTGGCTAGCCATACGTAGAAGACTGAAATTGGACCCACATCTCCCACAGTTGACAAAAATTGATTCTCACTGAATAAAAGATTTAAATTTAATGAAAATTCTAGAAGAAAGTGTGGGGGAACTCTTGAAAATATGATCCTGGGAAAAGATTTTATGAGGAAGACACCCCACCCCCCCAGCAATTGCAGCAACACCAAAAATAAATAACTGGGATTTGATCAAGCTAAAAAGCTTCTGAACAGCTAAGGGTACCACAAACAAAGCAAACAGACAGCCGTCAGAATGGGAGATTTTTGCTGGTTATGAATATGATAAAGTCCTGATAACTAGACTCTACTGCAGAGAACTCAAATTAATCAAGAAAAGAGCAAACAACCCCATTTATAAGTGGGCAAGAGAATGAACAGAAACTTCTCTGAAGATGAGAACTGGCCAACAAACACAAGGGAAAGTGCCCGTCATCTTTCACATCAGAGACATGCAAGTCAAAACCACTCTGAGGGATCCCCAAACTCCAGTGAGATGAGCCCACATCACAAAGTCCCAAGTTTGAGATGCTGAAGCGGATGTGCTGAGAAGGGAACACGTCTACACTGGTGGCAGGACTGCAAACTAATAACTTTATGGAAAAAAGTGTGGAGAATTCTCAAAGAACTAAAAGTTGACCTTCCATTTGATCCTGCAATCCCATTACTAGGTGTCTACCCAGAAGAACAAAAATCATTTTACCACAAAGACATTGTGCCAGAATATTTATTGCAGCTCAGTTCACAGTTTCTAAGTCATGGGAGCCACCCAAATGCCTATCAACCCATGAATGGATTAACAAGCTGTGACATATGTATACTATGGAATACTACTGGGCCATAAGAAAAGATGAAGGCTCTATATCTTTTATGTTTACCTGGATAGAGCTGAAACACATTCTTCTTAGTAAAGTATCTCAAGAATGGGAAAAAATATCTGATATACTCAATACTAACATGAAACCAATACATAAACCTGCCTATACAAACAATAAAACACAAATATAGTCTGGCAAGGAGGAGGGTGATGCAGGGGGGGAGGGCAATTGGCGGGATCTCACTGAATGTGCACGATGTGAGGGTATTCAACACACCCCCTGGTGAAGGGCTCTTCTACAACTTGAACTTTTACCTCAGAAGAACAATGTAACCTATAAATTTGTACCCTCATATTAATTTGAAATAAACACACACACACACACATATATATATAAAGAAGCAACTCCTCATCCACTAAAGCAGTGGTTCTCAACCTGTGGGTGCCACCTCTTTATAACAATGAAAATACATCCTGCATATTAGATATTTATATTACAATTCATAACAGTAGCAAAATTACAGTTATGAAGTAGCAACGAAAATAATGTTATGGTTGGGGTCACCACAGCATGAGGAACTGTATTGAAGGGCCATGGCATTAGGAAGTGTTAGGAAGTTGAGAACCACTGCACTGAAGTTGGATCTTGAGATTGAAGCGATCAAGTGATCACATCTTTAGTTCCACTTCTAATTCTTCTCATTCCCTTGCTATTTCCACCACATCTGCAGTTACTTCTTCCACTGAAGTCTTGAGCCCCTCCAAGTCATCCATGAGGGTTGAAATCAACTTCTTCCAAACTCCTGTTCATGTTGATATTTTGACTTTCTCCCCTGAATCATGAACCTTCTTAATGGCATCTAGAATAGTGAATCCTACAAGGTTTTCAATTGACTTTACCCACATCCATCAGAGGAATCAATGTCTATGGCAACCACAGACTTTTCTGATTCTCAACACTCCAAGTACAGGCATATCTTGTTTTATTGCGGTGTGGTCTTTTTTCCCCACAAATTTCTTAAATAATAAAACTCAGAAATCAACATTACTCTGATTCATGGGCTACAGAATGGATGCTGTGTTAAAAGGCATGAAAATGACATTTACTTCCCGTATGTCTCCATCAGAGCTTTGGGGTGACCAGGTACGTAGTCAGCCAGCAGTAATATATTGAAAGCAATCTTTTTTCTGAGCAGTAGATCTCAACAGCTTAACATAGTAAACAATGTTTTACAATAGTAAAACACACGTGCTATTATCTAGGCCTTGTTCTATTTATAAAGCACAGGCAGAGTAGACTTAGCAGAATTCCTAATGCCCTAGGGTTTTTTTGGAATGGTAAATGAGCACTGGCTTTAACTTAATGTCCCTAGCTGCATCAGTCCCTACTAAGAGCTTCAGGCTGTCCTCTGAGGTCATAGACATTGACTTCAGCTCTCCAGTGATGAAAGTCCTGGTTGCCATCCTCCTCTGATAAAGCCGTACTAACTACATTGAAATCTGCTGCTTGGTGTGGCCACCTTCACCAATGATCTTGGAGCATCTGGATCACTTGCTACAGCTGCTCCGTCAGCACCTGCTGCTTCCCCTGCCACTTTGATGTTATGGAGATGGTTTCTTCCCTAAAACTCCATGAACCAGCCTCTGCTGGCTTCCAACTTTTCTTCAGCAGCTTCTTGACCTCATTCACCCTTCACAGAACTGAAGAGAGTCAGGGCCTTGCTCTGGAGTAGGCTTTGGCACGCAGGGATGTTGTTGGCTAAAGAAATTGTTGCAGCTGGTTGGATCTTCTATCCAGACCACTAAAATTAAAATTCTCTCCATATCAGTGACAAGCCTGTTTCACTTTCTTGTCATTCCTATGTTCACTGGAACAGCATGTTTAACTTTCTCCAAGAAATTTTCCTTTGCATTCACAACTTGGTCAACTGTTTGGCATAAAAGGCCTGGCTTTCAGCCTATCTCAGCTTTCAATATGCCCTCCTCACCAAGCTTAATATTCCTGGGTTTTGCTTTAAAGTGAGAGACATGGAGCTCTTCCTTTCATTGTAACAGAGGCAATTATAAGGCCTGATTTCAATGTTGTTGTGTCTTAAGGAACAGGGAGGCCCAAGAAGAGAGACAAAGACTGGAGAGCAGTCAGAGCATACACAACATTTGCTCAATAAAGTTCACCATCTTGGCTTGGCATCTGTAGCACAGTGGGTTCAAATCCAGCCCAGGCCAGCTAATCAACAATGACAACTGCAACAAAAAAAAATAGCCGGGCATTGTGGCGGGTGCCTGTGGTCCCAGCTACTTGGGAGGCTGAAGAAAGAGAATGGCTTGAGCCCAAGAGTTTGAGGTTGCTGTGAGCTGTGGCACCAAGGCACTCTACCGAGGGCAACCCAATGAGAGTCTATCTCAAAACATCTTATGTAGACACAATTCACCACACCCCAAAACAATTACAACAGTAACATCAATATCACTGGTTACAGATCACCATAAAATAAAATAATAATTAAAAAATTGAAATATTGTGAGAATTAACAAAATGTGACAGAGAGACGAAATAATCCCATTGTATTAGAAAACGACATGGGTAGTTTTGCTGAAGGCAAGGTTGCCACAAACCTTATATTTGTTTAAAAAACAAAAACCCACACACAAACACAAAATGAGGCATGCCTGTACCTGAAGTGTTAGAAACGATAAGCAGAGTGAGCCGGAGAGAATGGAAGGAGATGAGTCTTCTGTGGTCCTGGATTATGCGAGGGATTTGGAATTCTCTGGCTTCGGTGGGTGAAGGGGAAGAAAGGCAGGGAGGGAGAAGGAAAGCACAAGCCCTACCCTGCATGGAGCTCCTGCTCAGTGCCTCGTAAATGACATCATCTCAGTTAATCCACACTCCGGTCCTACTAACTGGATGTTGTTACACCTATTTCACAGATGAGGCACAGCAAATGAAGGGCAGAACCAAATGCAAATGCAGATTCTTCTAAATGCAAAGAAAAGTTCTAGATCTTGGTCATGCTCCTCTGCTTCCCCGAGACAGCCAACGACATCAGCTATAAAAGGGAAAATATTTGAACTAACTGAGGTCCCACAAAGAGCAAGTAATGTGGCTTGTAGCACAATGGTTCCAGCGCTAGCCACATACACAAAGGATGGCAGGTTTGAACCTGGCCTGGGCCAGCTAAACAGCTGCAACCAAAAAATGGCCGGGCGTTGTGGTGGGCACCTGTGCTCCCAGCTACTTGGGAGGCTGAGGCAGGAGACTCGCTTGAGCCCAGGAGTTGGAGGTTGCTGTGAGCTGTGATGCCATAGCACTCTACCCAGGGTGACATAGTGAGACTCCGTCTCAAAAAAAAGAAAGGAAGAAGGAAAAGAAAAAGAGCAAGTAATGTTACACAGCTAATCTCCTTATGACTCTTCTAGAAGTACATTCTTCTCAGGGTGGCTTATTTTTTCAGATCACCCAAAGGAAAACACTTAATGTCCTAAATGATGTAAAAGGTTATCTCCAAAAACTGAGGATGATGGTTGGAGTAACAAAAGAGATAGCAGAGATGCAGCCCAGAAATGCCTGTCACGATCTTGGCAGTTCATTCTACCCTCCCCAGGCCGCTCCCCTACCTCCAGCCCCTCTGCAGAAGTAACCTCCCAAAAAAGAGAGTTACAAATATGGAAGTCGAAAAGGAAAAGATCATGAAGGCAAGAGAGGCTTACAGGGTTTCTTTTGCTTTGCTCCAATTTTACATTAAGAGCATCTGTGCAAGTATCATATACCTTTTATCTGTAATGTACATAAAATGTTCAAAGAAAGCAACAGAGGTATATTCCGTTAAGTATTCCCAGACAGGGCTTTCCTAGGCTCCCAGCTTTGGATTAGGAGGACAAAGATGAGGGAGGAAATCCTTGGTTGCTGGTTGATTCCCTAATTCAGACTTAAGGGAAATCAGTAAAGGGATTTCCCTGAGATGGGCCTTGTTAGGTTTTTCTTTGGGGAAATAAGTAGATGAAATCACTAGCTGTGGTTAGCAAAGCCACGCTGAGATCACAGGCTTACAGACAAAAACTTCTGGGGGAGCCCCTTCGAGGCTTTGTAAGAGGTAAGCAGTGGTAAGTTTTCCTAAAAGTAAAAAGATAAACAAGAGTAAAATTAAACAGAGACTGAAGGCAGCTTAAATTCACCTGGGGAAACGGACTTAGCTTATAAATATGATTTTGGATCATTTTAAAACTGCTCAATATTGTTCAGGATAAACTTGCCGTGGCAAGTTACTCATTATTGCAAAGGCCCACATATCGTGCACTGCTCACAGCCACAGAAAAGAAGGCCGGTAATGATACCCTACACTGTCAAGTTAAAGATCTCAGCCAAAATGGGGGTCTGCGGGTTTCCTTGCTCTGCCTCGAGCAGTGGCTCTCACCCAGGGTAACTGTGCCCCACACAGGATATTTGGCAATGTCTGGAGACAGTTTTATGTGTGAGGCACAAGGGACAAAGATTCCGTGAAACCCCTATGGTGCCCGGGACAGCCTCCCAGCAAAGAATGACCCGGCCTGAGATGTCACCAGTGCACGGGACAGCCTCCCAGCAAGGATGACCCAGCCGAGACCCCACCAGCGGCGAGGGTGAGGAACCCTGGTCTAAAGTGATTTAGAAAGAAGGACAGAATATTTCTTAAAATTATAAAGTTAAAAAAAAAACTGGGGAAGAAATTCTTGATGGATCAGAATTTTGAAGAGAAGTAGTGCCCACACATGACACCATCTGGGATCTAGGTGGACTTTCCTATTTCTGTCTGTTTTCCAGTTGATAAGTTGCATTTGTGCCTCCACAGAAGTCCCCTTCCTGGGGCTGAGGGTCACCTGAAGCTGAAGGCCTGGTCCTTTTCTTCAGGTAGATACAGACCCCGTCGGCCAGCCAGTTCACCGCTGCTTCAGATCAGATCATCTCACCCTTACCCCTGGGGTTTCTTCTTTCCATAAAGTGAGGATAATCTTCTTCTCCTACGATGTTCTTTGGATTAATCAGAACACTAGGAACTTCACCCTTACCATGAGAACAAGAAGGGCTAAGAGCCTTCAGATATCACAACCCGCTTGCTGCTTGGAGCCCCTAAAGGAATAATAAGATGCCAATCAAACTACAAGACGAACAACACCTTTCCCCTCGTATCAAATGCTTTCCAGTGACAATTCTGACTTAAAATTTCTTATTTGCACATAACTGGAAGCTTGATGTTACCATGAAGAGAGCTACTGGACCTGGGACAACAGTCACACGAGGTTCTCACGTCCTTCAGCCAAATTCAAGATGCCCTTTTCCACGTGCACGGTAAGATTTCTGTAATGACCCTCTTTTCTCTTAGCGGTTCTCAACCTTACTTGTAAAACTACTTAGAGCAGTGGTTCTCAACCTTCCTAATGCCACGGCCCTTTGATACAGTTGACCCACAGGAACTGTATTAAACAGTTGACATCCCAACCCACAGAAGCGGAATATATATATGCCATATTAAAACAATCTTTCCATAAGAGATAGCAGAGATGCAGCCTGCACAGGTTTAACCTGCCCAGATAAAAACAACAGTAACAAAACCTCCCAAGAGCACCTGCTAACGGTCAACCCACGGAGAACTAAGTTTCAAGGAAATCAAGGTGCTCCCCACTCTACCTGGCTGGCACTCCCCTTCACACAGAGACAAGCCGCTCTCACCAGGCTTCCCACCCCCAAACACGCAGGAAGGCCTGCGGTAGGGGCAGCTGTCTGTTCAGCAGGATCACCCACATGATCACGATGCAGGCAGAAAGGTGCAGATCAAGGCGGCAGCTGCTGAAGTCCTTCTGCCCGACACGAACACCACCTGCCTCCAGCTCTCAGGGCCCCCCAAGCTCGCTCGCTGAGGAGAGGGCCCATCCAGCTCTACAATTCCTTTTTTCTCATATATGAAAAGATTAACAGATTTTTAGTGACCCACAAACTTCAGATCATGTCCCTTTCTCAGTATCGAAGTACTCTTACCTCACCAGGGGTAGCACTCAACTCCCCTCTCCCGCCGTGCGGGACAGGAGGCGGGGGCCACGTCACGGCCGCAGCCTGATGAGCGCCCCTCAGCCAGACCGTCGGGTACTCAGGCACGCTGGGACGTACCCTCAATACAATGTGAAGGGCACGCTACCCCTTCATTATCCTCTGAAAAAAAAAAAACCAAAGCATAACCCCAATCTAATCCTGAGGACAACATCAGACACGGCGAGCTTTCCTGGACAGTGAGCAGCAGCGTGCAGGAGGGTGTGTGTGTGTTTGAGGACATGGACGCTCCACATTTGGGTCGTTCCCAGACCTTTCCTCTGCACCTCTTTCTTGGCTGGTCCTGATTCGTATTGTTTATAATAAACTGTAGTCATAAGCATATCACTTTTCTAAGCTCTGTGAGTCATTCTAGCACAGGACAGATTTTCTCTGGCTGTGGGGTCAGAACCTGAGGGGTCAGTAAAAACTCCTGACTTTGTAGCTAGTTGGTTAAAAAGCCAGGGCAACAAAGGGAGACTCTGTCTCAAAAAAAAAAAAAAAAAACAAAAAAACCCTGTAGGTGATCTAGGAAAAAAACCAGAGTTTGCAGCTAGTGTCGGAAATGAAGAAAGGATCATGGGGCCTGTGCTCTCAACCTGGGAAGTCTGCACCACTCCTGGCAGCTAGCCTCAGAAGTGACTGCATATATGGACATTAGTTAACCATAACGTGTCAACCTTGGTGCATCAATTTTCACACACATGTTAATGTAAGATGTTAACAATAGGGGAAACTCGGTGTGAAGTACATGGGAACTCTCTGCACCATCTGTGCAACTTCTCTGCAAATCTAAAACTATTCTGAAGTTAAAAGCTTACTTTTAAAAATATACTTTTAATTCTAAGCTACCATCAAATTTAAGCGATGCTCACCACAAATTTGTTATCTACATGATCACAACTTTTCATATTATGCTACAATATCCAAAAAATTATCATAAACTAAATGACACTAAGAAAAAATAATTAGAAGTTAATTATATGAGCAAATTACTTTAATTACCTTTCACTAGCTAACACAAAAATTAGTTATATGTCTAAATTAGTTATATGTCTGAGGCTTCGCCTTGAGTTTTTTTGTTTTTTTTTTTTTTTGGCCAGGGCCAGGTTTGAACCCACCACCTCTGGTATATGGGGCCAGTGCCCTACTCCTTGAGCCACAGGGGCTACCCTCTCACCTTGACTTTTAATCCACTCGCTACACTATATTAAGATAGGTTTATTCTTGTTCTCCCCCAAAGGACAGTACTATGACTACCATCTGGGTGCATGCTGGCATGAAACTATAACCAAAACAGTGTGGCCACAAATTAACACACACTCATGGGCCGTGGGCCTGTGAGAACCCCCAAACTTCCTTATACCAAACCCCAGACATTGGCTGTGAGATCCCTCAAGATCTGGCCCTTGTCTGAATAGCTTCTCTTCTGGTGTAAGACAAGCTCATTGCCACCCAGCTGGAACCTCTCCCTGGAGTGTTCTCTGCCCTGTCTTAACACAGCTAGCTCCTTCTCATTACTCAGGTCTCTGTAGAATGTCACTTTATCCAAGATGACTTCCCTGTGCATCCAATCTAAACAATCACCCCAACACTCATTATTTCTCCCTGTTTATATTTTTATCACATTGCCAAATATCGCCTGACATTTTCTAGTTTAATTTGTTTTCTAGTTCCTTCTACCTGTCTACCAGAACACAAATTTCACAAGCACAGGGACCGTGCCTGCCTTGATCACTGTCTAATCCCAGCCCCTAGAATAGTACCTGGCACAAAATAGGTTTTGGAATGAATTAATAAATGAAATGGAACAAGACTTAGAGAAAAATATGCAATAAGACTAAAATATAAGTTACTAAGAGAAAAACAAACTTGTTAAGAAATTAAGTCCTAATTATGCTTTAGATTCTTCAGATACATTATCTTATTCAATCTTCATAAAACTCAGCCGGGCACAACAGCTCACACCTGTAATCCTAGCACTCTGAGAGGCTGAGGGGGTGGATTGCTTAAGTTCAGTAGTTCAAGACCAACCTGAGCAAGAGCAAGACCCCATCTATACTAAAAATAGAAAAAAACTAGCTAGGCATTGTGGTGGGTGCCAGTAGTCCCAGCCACAAGGATCGCTTAAACCCAGGTGTTTGAGGTTGCTGTGAGCTATGATGCCACAGCACTCTACCTAGGGCAACAAAGTGAGACTCTGTATTGGTGGGGCCACACCTACAGTGCATCTTAGAAGGGTACAGGTGAAACTTACTAAATGCAGAACATAAATGTCTGAACACAATAACTAAGAAAATGCCATGAAGGCTATTTCACCAGTTAGATGAAAATTTTTCAAATTGTATATAAAACCAGCACATTGTTCCCCATGATTGCATTAATGTATACAGCCATGATTTAAATTAAAAAAAAAAAAGAAAAAGAAACAAAATAAATAAATCTTCACAAAATTCTAAAGCACGTATTATTATCCCTGTTCACTATCTGCCCACACGGCAACATATGTTAGCAGAGATCTAAGTAGTTCAAGGGCAAACTGGACATGACCTCACATGTGACTGATTCTAAGTCTTTACCTTTTCCACTCCTTCTTTGACATATCAACTCAATTATTTATTTTATGACTCTCTCTAAATAATCTGACAACTGAGAGTGTAGTACCATACCAAGTCCAGAGATTATGGGTGTGACCTTAACCTGATAAAACTAACGAGTGAGACAGAGAACAGAATAGGGTGAATGCCTAGCCAGCTCAGCGGGGCTAGCGGACCTTCTGCCTCCTCCTTGGCAGTGTCGGTGGTGTGGCAGCCAGCTGAAGAGCCAGCGGGCTGGATGACAGGCAAGGAGGGGGACCTCCAACCTCCACCAGAGGCTCCAATTGCCAAAAAGGCTGGACAACTGCTGA
>CAUYON010141382.1:0-17221 GCA_963573935.1 Arctocebus calabarensis
TATATAGTGATCAAGAAAATGCCATGAAGGCTATCTGTAACAGTATGATCAAAATATTTCTGAATGTATATGAAGCACATTGTGCCCTATGATTGCACCAATGTACACAATTATGATTCAATAAAATTATAAAAAAAAAAATAGGCCTAACTAGTTTTATGGCCTATACTACAGCATAACATAAACTCTGTATGGACTTGATGTTAATATTGAAATGCATGAAAGGCAGGCAACCTACGAGAAAAACAAACTTGACTTACTGTAACACAGTTTTACTGTATTATAAAATGGCTTCATAAATGCAGCGTATAGTACAATTTTAGTTAAATGTCAGTCAATATATTTTTCAACTTCACTACCAATTTTTTTTTAACGTCAAGTAACACACATTAACACTTATAACAGTTACAGAGAACAGATGGGAGCCACGGGAGTGAAGCACAAGGTGTTCTCAGCTTACCAATTAAAATCTGATTTTCTTTCTTTTTTTTTTTGGCCAGGTCTTCTGCCAGTTGCTTGAGTTTCAGACAGGTGGCAGCCCTGGTTAGATACATAGGAATTTTCCCCTGGATGAGGACAATCCAGTTACCTCTTGAACTTCATTTTCCAAGAGAGACATAGAAAAGATATTGAGAGTTTGTAGAGATTAATTAGAGAAAACAAAAGCATAAAATCCTTTTTTTTTTTACCCCTGAGAACAATAAAAGTCTTGAGCTTTCAGAATGCTAGCTAATGTTTTCTTTCACAATTCACAGTGGAAGGCCATCTGGTACAGTACTGGCCCAGCCTTTGGCTGGGATGTGTGGGGCAGGTGAAGTCATCCAGGCCTTGTTTGGGCAATGGGTCTTGGGGGTGCAGGGTTCTGCCTTCTGCTTTTCCAGCTTGGACTCCAGAGCTTGGCCTTAGCTCAATAGCCTATAACCAGGGAACACTTCCTTCTGTTACCCACCCTGGGCTGAGTGCAGCCGGGGAGGGGAAGATGAAAACTCTTTCATAAGGGCTCTGATTATGTAACCTATGCCTTTATCACCAAAAGGGTGTGTCTCCTGAAGCTGGAAAGGCAGGCAGTAAATAGCTTACAAGTGCTTCATTTAAAAAATTCAAATAAATACATTTGTTTTTACTTCTTTTGCTTTGCAGGACTTTTGAGCTTTATTAATATATTTTTTTTAAACTTGGGAGCATAACATTTTAACCCATCAGTACCAGAAGTCAAGAGAGCATGTCATCTTGAGCAAGTCATTTAACCTCTCTGGAACTCAAATTTCCTCACTTGTAAAATAGGTCTCATCTAAGATTCTTTTCACTTAACCTTCTGGGATTCTGTGATTAAGTTTAGTAAAGCCAGTTTATTCCATATGTATTATTTTCAGTTTTTCACTCATACATGAGAAACATTGCCAACAGTTCTGAATTTTAAGCAGAAACAAAAATTCAACTTTAAGATCTATCACCTCCCCAAATCACCATGAAGAGTTCCTTGATTTATGATACACACCTAGCTAGGTCTGGGAGAAGGATGTAAGGAAATGTTTTTGTGTTTTTAATGTCCTAAAACCAAATCTTCACATTATTCATAATAGCCAAAAGTTAAACAGCCTAAATGTCCATTAACTGATGAACGGATAAATTAAATGTAGTATTTTTATACAATGAAATACTATTTAACAATAAAACAAACACGAAGTTCTGACACATAGTGCAACCATGGATGAGTCTGCAAAACATTCCAAATGAAAGAAGCTGGGTACAGCAGACCATGTATCATAGGATCTATTTAGATAAGATATCCAGAACAGGCAAATCTGTAGACAGAAAGTGCATCGGTGGTTGGCTGTGAAGAAAAGGGAAAATATCTTTTCCTTTTACCCATATTAGGTTTATTGGTTGAGGCCCTATATGAATTCATAGGTCGCAAGAGAAAAAAATACAAATTTACTTAATGTGAGTTTTACATGACTTGACTCAAAAGACTTTATAAGGAAATGAAAACCCAAAGAAACAGTTAACTCTGACTTTTTATACTAAGTTGATAAAGAGTGGAAAGTTATGGGAAAATGCGATAGGACAAAGGAATACTGGGGAAACTAAGCAAGGGCTATTCTGATTCTTCTCCGGCACCCCTTCTGCTTCAGAGAGAAGGATACTAAGGACTAGTTCTTTTGGGCATAGGAAGGTCACCTCTCACCAGATGATCTTTTTCCTGCTTCAGGAGACAGAGCATCCTTCCTACCTTTTCTTAAATTCCTTGAGCCTAAAATATTCAAACACCAACTCACCACCCCCAGTTTCTCGGGAAACTGCAGCCTTCAGATTTCCAGACTGTTCTTTTTTGAGCATCAAAGGAAAGCAAGAAAAGCTTCGTCTTTCTCAGCTGCACCCTTTTTAATAAAAGGATTTTTTCTATAAAATTTTGCCAGGAAACTGATTTCAATTGATAGTTCTCAGCTTTTTGGTCTCAGAACCCATTACACCTTTAACTATTATGGAGAATCCAATGTGTTTATGTATGTTATAGCTACAAGTATTTACTGCATTAGAAATTAAAACTGAGACTTTAAAATAAATTTTATATTCACTCATTTAGAATAACATTAACAAACCCATTGCATGTCAACATCAACTGCATCATTTTATGAACAATAGCTCCATTTTCATAAAACAAATTGGTGAGATGAATGGCCCTCATTCACAATTGCAAATCACTTTTCAGGTCAGTTTCATAGGAGACAGGTGGATTCTCCTGTCTGCTCTGTGATGTGTTGAGATACATGTATCACATGTGATGTAGTTTCTGAAAGGCTCCACTGGCCTCTCATGAGAGAATGAGAGTGAGCAAGACAAAGGACATCTTAGAATTATTATGAAAACAGTTTTCATGTTGAGGATCAATGGAAAGAATCTCAAGGATCCCCACTGTTGAAATCTTTACATTCATTCTCATCACAATCCTATCATTTAAGAACAGATAGGAAACTGAGGCTTGGGAAGATAAGAAACTTACTCTGAGTTATGTGGTGGTGATGAGCAAGGCTGGGATTTGTTTCCAGCTGGCTGCTGGGTGGGAGCTGGGCCACCACCACGTCCGCTCTTAACAATTCCCACAGTACTTAAGAGTCATTTTATTTCCTCACTCACGTACTGTTGCTGTTGATAGGATATTGTTCCCAATAGACTTGTTTGAAGAACTTAATGAACTCAAGTAGTTATTCTTAATTTTCTTCACATGTCTCAAGGCAATTTTCTGATGAATTTTGTTGGATTAATAAAAGGCATGTTAGACTTTCAACAGTTATTAGATGACTTTTCTCATCCCCACAAATTGTAAATCATTGGATAACACTGGCAATAAACACTTGATTTAAAAAGTCCTGTATTTTTGAATATAATCTGTTCTATTCTAACTCAATATTTGATATCATCATATACTCTGTTTTACTAAAAGTTCATTGTTTCAATGAAATACAAAGGCTTAGAAGCTTCATATTAATAGTAGTTTTTTTAATGCAAGGATTTTAATAATGAAGTTTTTTATTTAAACCATAAGTATATAGCTATAAAGGCACTATTATTAAACAAAATCAGGCTCTGATCATATTTCCCCTTCCTACAAGAGCAATGTCTTTTCCTGCCCTTACATGTTAGAAGCACTGATTTCCATGTTATTAATAGAATAAATGTGTGTTCTAATGTTCTTGCACTCACAGGAAAACATTAGAATACATTAAAGCACTTTAGATCCTTATAAATTTTCTATTCTGTTCGATTATTTTTAAATAATTAAGATAAAGCTCTTAATACAAATTCATGTCCAAGATAAATGTAGGAAAATAATGGAAAGCTCACTTAAAACAACAAATCACAAAAAAAGCAACTAAATTGCGTGACAATCTTTGTTGTTATTTATATGTTTTGTTTTGTTTTGTTGTTTTTTGCAGTTTTTGGCCGGGGTTGGGTTTGAACCTGCCACCTCTGGCATATGGGGCCATGCCCTACTCCTTTGAGCCACAGGTGCCGCCCTGTATGTTTGTTTTTGTTACCATTTTTGCCTTTTTCTCTAGATGTTGGTGGTTAGGTCCCAGTCCCTATTATATTACACCTAACTGAGTGACCCACATATAGTTTCTGTTCAGTTTTTATTGGTTAAAGTTATAACTATTCCTGTTGTAAGAACTCAAATTGTAGGAGAAATGTCTATTTTAATATTCTTGTACACACACGGAAAACCATTAAAATACATTCAAGCGCTTTTGGCCATAAACACTTTCTCTTCAATCAGTTTTAAGCAATTATTAAGATACAGCTATGAGCACACATTCATTCCCAAGGTAAATGCAGAAATATAATGGAAATCTCACGTAAAAAATTTCTACTTGTTTCCCAAGAGTTTTCCATTTAATATTTCTTTATTCTCTCATGAATCCCAGATTAATTTCAAATATACCTCAATCCTATTAATTTTAAATATACCTCACATAATAGAATAACTAATAAGGACAATCAAGATTTGTCTCCTAAAGATTTGAACTAGATCAAGTAGGTAGTTTATAGAGTAAGAGTTCTTATAATAGAGTCAAATAGTTGTTTATATGTCATTAGCATTATCCTCAATTATTTTACTGAGAGTTAGAAAACTTAAATATTTTCTTTTTTGTAAATTTAGGAACAAGCATCATTATTTCACATAGACTTTCCATTCTGATATTCTATCATGTTATACTCCCCAAAGAGATTGGAAACACTGCAATAATGGTTAGGAAAATTAGGACATAGCATCATTAAAACTTTCTTAAAATAAGACTATTTTCAATTAAAAAGAAAATAAGCCTACGAGGATTTGGTTATTAGTTTCCTCTTAACTATCATCAGGTTCTCAGAAATAATATATTTAGTGACAAAATTTACTTATTTTTGCTTAAATAAAATTAAAAAATGATTATATCTCATTTGGTATGAATATAAAATATATTTAAATATATTCTTTTTTATTAAAATAAAGAATACAATGTTAGAGACATATGGTATCTTGTTTCATTAATGTAGAGTCACTTCACTCACTAGCTAAAAAGAAAAAGTAAAAGAAGCCCAGAACTTTTATTTTTGCTTTTTTCCACTCAGCATTTTTAGTGAGTATTCTAATGATCTTATCAACAGATCTGCTGCTTCTCAAAACACAGGAAAGCAATCTTTCACCTGGCAGGATCACATTAATTCCAGGACTTTTATGGAAATATCTAACCAAGGTAAGAAAAACAGCTCTTTTATGTTTGTTATAAATCTGATAAACTAATAAAACATGAAGTTTTTTCCAATCCATGTTGCCAAATTGTTGGAGCTTTCATTAACATTTTATATAATTGTTTCCCTTTTTGTTTGAGCAATTTCCCAATGAAAATGAGAATTTCTTTCCAGGGCAATCTACAGATTGCATGTGTTAACTGGGCCTACAGGGCAAGATATGCAATTCAGTTTCCTGAGCCACAATATCTCTTTTAGTAGAATTATATTTTAAAAGAAAGCTCTACATCAAATTTTTGAGATCAAAAGAGCTGAAAGTGAACTGTATTTGTTGGCTATAACAAGTAAAACCTAGACAGATTTCAACCACAGGGAGCAAAGTTTATCTGCTTGACTAATTTGGATGTAAATACTACCTGAGGTCAATCACATTTCTTTTTAAAACAATATTTCTTTTTCACAGCCTCATTTAAAGTAGATTTAAATCATTCTTGTCACTAAAATAGAACTTTATCATTAATTTCATCAAATAATTGTGAACCACAGGCAAAAGCATTGTTTAATGTCTCAAAATTTTCCTTCATATTTTTTGCTGTCTCATTAAGTTTGCCTTTTTGCAATTGCATAGGCATTTATTTTTGACACGGTATTTAAAACCCATTGCTTTTGGGGAGGGCAGGGGTGAGGGAGCACCACTAAAATACTATACCAAAAGACTTTATTATATTTTGCAAATATTCCTGTGTTTGTGAGTAGCAGTGCTATTTCTGGATTTCAGCTTTAAAGGCATATATAATGTTGGAATGCAGGGTGCCTAATAAATGAAACTTCTGTATTATCAACTTGAGTTCTAAACTAGTTGAGAAATATAATAAATAAATCAGATGGGAACCATCTATTACATTTATTATATGTAAAGGTGATATTAGAAAATTGGGCTTTTATCCACAAGCAAGTGGACTTTTATTACTCAAAATTAGTGGACTTTTATTACTCCAAAATTAGGCAAATTTAGTCACCTATATGCTGACGTTATTGGATAGTTATAGTAGCTTCCTCCTCCCAGTTTAAAGGAACAAAAAAAAGCCTACTGCAAGTTTCCTGAAGGCAACTAGCTCCCCCGAGGAGTGAGATATGTTTAAGGTCTAGGACAGTGGTTTTCAAAAAGTGTTTCCAGCACCGTTAACATCATCATGATGATCTTGATTAGAAATGTAAATTACTACGACCCATCCAAGACCAACTAAATCAAATTCTGGGGTTGGGGCCCAGCAAATTTGTTCCAACAAATCTTTCAGGTAATCTTGATGCAAACTGAAGATATAGGACCACTGGTTCATCTGGCTTCTCTCAAACTGTCCAATTATGTTGAGTTATGAGGAATACCTTTACATGACATTGATGACAGGGAAACATCAGTGAAGGTGGGGAAGAAATGTATTGCCCCTAAAATGTATTTTGAATTATAATGCCGTTTTTACCTTATTCACTGTGTTTTCTTTTAGTAGAGTGGTGCTATTGGAAATTCCAGATCATTTCAATAGTTTATAGGCATAATGAAACAGAATGGTTGACATTGGATTATTCTAGAAAACGCAATGCACACACACACAATGGAATACTACTGAGCTGTAAAAAAGAATGGATTCATGTCTTTCACAGCAACACAGATGGCACAGGAGGCTATTATCTTAAGTTAAACAAGTCAGACACTGAAAGTCAAATACTGCATGTCCTCACTTATAAGTAAGAGCTAAACAATATGTACACATGGAAGCAGAGTGTGGAACAATGGACAGTGGAGACTTGGAGGGCTGGGGAAGATGATAGGAGGTTGCTTGGTGGGTACGATGTGTTTTGCAGCAATATGTGCACTGAAGGCCCTGACTTTACCACAGTACAATGTATCAATGTAGCAAAATTGAGCTTGTGGCCATGAATATATACAAATAAAAAACAAATGGGATGTATAAGCTGGTATAAATTTGGAGGATGACTTGAACCTTTGTAATTATGCTTTTAATAGAGATTCATGTTTAAAGTGTTTTGCCTTCTTTTCCAAGATGAAAACTCAGGTTTTCTCCAGTTAGTATCCAGGAACTATAGCACATTTCCCAAAACTACAGAAACCCTACCTCACAGTCTTGTGCTAATGCATGGTGGGACAGGGTGATAGAGAAAACCTGTGTTTAACCAAACCCAGTCTCTTTCAGTTTGTGACTGTATGTTGTCTTAGGCATATCACTAAACCACCTGGACTTATTATATCACACAAAAATTCAGCGTTCTTTTATAGAAAATGTGAATAGCATAATGTGCCTTTAAAAAATACACTAGGGAATTCAGAGAAAAATTGAGGGCCCGCTTGGGATGTTTATGCCTTATCTGAAAGCATGTAATTCCTAGCATTAACTTCTTGCTTTTATTTTTGCCCTGATTTTTTTTTCATTATGTCTTACAATATTACATCCCACATTTGTGCATTTACTGTGCACTGTTCCCTGCTCTCTGATAAATACTTGACACTCATGCATTTGCAAAAACTCTCGTAGGTGGGTGATTATTTTATTGGACATCATTTTATAAGCATCCTTAAATTCTGATTGTAGCAAGGATTAACTAGATAAATACAAAAATTGACCTCTCAGATTCATGTATCTCGTCCTTATATTGAGAACCATTACAGTATACACAGTATTCACAGTGACATAGGATATTATTAAATCCTTTATCAGTCTGGTTTGCATGTTGGACTGATTTGCGTACTGAACACACCTGACATGTTTACGAGTGGATCCTTATGTAACTAGCCCTTCAACTTTTAGAAGAATAATTGAGGAGAAGGATTTCCTGAGCCAAAATGGAAAGGAAAGTTTAGAAATTTCATGTGAATTAGATATATCTTAATAAAATGTTTAGTTAATTCCAGGGAATAAAGGCATCCAGATTTTTTTAAATTGATAGAATTTATACCTGGAGCTGTTTAATGGACATCTTGTCACAGCTTGGAAGCACCAGCCTGAGACTGACGCCAATAGAGAGAGAACGTGTGAATGTACACATGTTCACTCACAAAGTGAACATTCCAAAGAGGATTTTCAAATAAAGCAAGAACATTCATTGACTGACATAACTGGGAAGGTAAAGGGTTTGAACATCAAACATGGATGGATCCAGATCCTCAAGCAATATAGGTCTCTCTCCTTCAGCTCCTTTTCTCTTTCTACTAATGTCATTCTGAGCCAGATGTTTCCCAGCTGTGGCAAGAGGGCCATCAATAACTCCAGGTGTAAATCCTGTTAATTTTGCAATCTTTTGTGAAATTAAGTGCCTCTTCTTTCATGGCTCTATAAAAATCTTAGCTATGGGTCTTAATTGGCCCAGCATTTGGTGATATGCACAGCTTAAGTAATGAGTGACACTCAAGTTGGCCAGCCTTTAATCAAAAAGCCAAACTTGAAGCCAGTGGCTCTAGCTCCTAAAACCGTGCCCTGATGAAAGAAGTGGATTTCAAAAAGGGAAATCAAGATGTATGCAATATGAAACTGTATGCTCAACAAAAATAGCACATGTTTGTTGTACCAGAAATCATGTCATATCTTTATCTCCCCCACCCCTAAGGACCTAAGGCATTGTCCTGCAGGGTCTCAATAAACAGATATTATACTCAGGTTTAAAAATTGCAGGGTGCCTACAGGAGTGTCCCCCCCCTTTTTTTTCTATAGGTGGGTGTTTTTCTATACAGGTGTACAAAGTCAAGTGTTAATAGCAACTGCTGTTCCCTGTTTATCCCAACAGCACCATTGAAAATTATTGCTATGAGACTTAGGTGTTCCTTCAAGTATATTTTTATCATCACCACCTGTTTTTATGCAATATGTAATAATAAACACCATCATAAGGGAAATCACAAAGTGTAATGGATGCTTATGGAAGCCTATCAAAATAGATACAAATAGTTAAAGATGGAAACATATTTTATATGAACACATAGAACCATTTTTTAACAAGGAGAGAGCAAATATTTGCAGGAATCTAATTGTTAGGCTGACTTACTACATATGTGTCTAATACCGAAAAGGAAAATAATGTGCCTGTATATAGAATTCTCAAGGCAATACCTTTTTTTTCCTTTCTTTTTGGGACATACCTTCATGCTGTGGTGTATTTTTCTAGTAGAGTAATCAGCCAATTTTAGAGGAGATGAAAGCAGCAAGACTGACAAGATTGGCTCCAAGGACTTCATTCTTGAAGATTTCCATCATTTCTACCACAGCATTCTTTTTGTTAACCTCAAAAGATCATACATGATCCAATTTGGAGGTGGATATCTTTGCTCTATTGCATAGCCTACATAATGAGCCATTTGTGTCATGATTTCTTGTCCGGTCCTCCTACCCAGTATGACTTCATGTCTTCTTTAAGCACTAACCTTAGCAACCCTGAGTGAAGGAGGAAGGAATGCCCCTTTCTGGCATTTATTAAATTAAGAGTCTGTGAGGTCTTAGCCACTGGGTTCTGACTTTTGCAAACAAAAAAGCAAATAAGCCAATGCCCAAAGCCCAAACAAAAAGTCTGGGAACTTGCTAACAGCTAAAAAAAAGTTTCCTTTGAACTCCCTACCCTTTACCCTAGACCACTCCCTGCAAAAAAGTAGACCACTCTTCTTGTCTGTGGAAGTAATTTTCCTGAGCAAACATTTTTTGCATCAGTTACTTTAGTTACCTAATTTTTTAAAGCTATTTTATTCCAGTGTCTCCCCTTTAGGCCCTAAATGTGGAAAAATCCTTGCTCCAGCATCCTCTTCCCTCAGAGCTTGCAAAGTGCAGCATGAGTAAAGCCAAGATCTATGACTTGGAGAGAGTCAGGACCAGAGCAGGAAGGAATGATTGCTCACATTCACTTTCCAGGCAGGTGAGAACTCTAGAATTGATCTTCCCACCTATAGCCAGCAATATGTAGACCATGTCTGAGACATGTATTCATTCACTAGTTTATTAATTTTTTTGTTGTTGTTTGCTTGCAGTTTTGGGCCAGGGCTGGATTTGAACCCACCAACTCCAGAATATGGGCCCGGCACCCCACTCCTTTGAGTCATAGGCACCACCTGTTTATTAATTTTTTTAAAGCAACTCCAGCTAAACTATCATTGTAGGTCAGAGATTTAACAGCTCCACGCCTTGGTAAAAGGTGTGATGCTGTTATCAGCATTACAGTGTTGCCGGAGGTCTGAGTAATTGATAAGTGTGGAGCATTCAGCAGGAGACTGGCACCTGGCACAGCAGAGAGCCTGCTGGCGTGCATGTTATCATCCCTGGGGAAACTGACTCTTTCTATTAATTGAGTCTTTCAGAACAAAGTCTCTTTGGGGAATCCCATTAATCTTGGAATAGAAAGAAAAACATGATTGAAAAAAGGAGGCTGAGATTTTTGCTTTATGTTCTTATTTGCCAGTGAGGTAGCCACTAGCCACACTAGCTATTTATATTTAAATGTAAATTAATTATAATGAACTAAAATTAAAACAAATTCTTCATCCACACTAGCTACGTTTCAACTCGATAGTCACCTGTTCCTTAGTGACTACCAAATTAGCACAGATGCAGAGCATGTCCATCATCGCAGAAAACTATTGGACAGTGCTGTTCTGAGGCTGTATTCCTCCTATTGGCCTATGTACTAATTATGCATTGATCTCCAGATATTCACAAAGCACAGTGTTATATGTAGTGGGTTCACAAAGATAAATATCACTGCCTTTAGGAGACCTCAAGCTCATCACCATCCACAAGGAGAGGTAATAAATGCTTGTAATTAATGCTAATATGCACAGCAGGTGATGGTTCGATACCTATTAGTAACATGCAGTACATAGGTCCGATACTGATGGATGACAGCTGCAACAACAACAACAACAAAAAAAAAGCTGGGCATTAAGATGGGCACCTGTAGTCCCAGCTACTTGGGAGGCTGAAGCAAGAATTGCTTAAACCCAAAAGTTTGAGGTTGCTGTGAGTGGTGACGTCAAGCACTCTACACAGAGTGATAGCTTGAGACTCTGTCTCAAAAAGTAAAAACTTAGGAGTTTCTGAATTCTAGGATGGAAGCAGAACTCAGGTCATGTGGGGGTGCGGTGCCATGAAAGGTTCCCAAATTCTGGACTAGATCACTCCTGGAACCTTTATAATCATACAATTTTAGAAAGAAAAAAAAAACAAAAAAACAGAGCTGTCCAGAAAGTATCCAGCCGTGAACTAGGGCAACATAAAGATAAATATGGCTCCATACTTTCCGGACAGCCCTTGTATCCAACCATTCTTCACAGGGAAGTTCTGAATCAGAAAACTAACACAGATACTCAATGTTTAAGTGAATCACTATCAACATTATTAAAACATCAACTGATTTTTTATTCCTGCAGAGGAAGCATCTAAACAGAGAGAAGAGACATCAAAAGAGGATACTTGGTCTAGGTGATGGGCAGACCCAATTGCTTGGTGGCAGTCTGGCAGGACCTGAGAGAGGCAGGAGGCATAGGGCTTGTAGGAGAAGTGATACCTAATTATCAATATTTGATGTCCTCCGCCCTACTGTGATTTCTTCCTGTTATCTTCTAACATCAGCAAAGTTTGCCAACATGATCACTCGTGTGTGCTGTGCTTGGGAGATGAATGTGAGGAGTCTGTGTCATGTCTCTGCTTTGGGGTAGCAGAGAGCTGTGAGACCCAGCAACAAGTCAGCATGCAGTGACTGGGACAGAATATCTGAGCACCGCCCAGAGTTCAGCAAACAGATTTATATTGTGACTTAGAAGTTGGTATTTTATCATAATTTCATACACTAGGTCACACTCGATAGCCACCTGTTCCTTAGTGACTATGTAGTCACTGCCTGCCATAGTCAGACTACCAGTAAAGCAGGAAGTAAGGGTAGTCCATTTGGAGAGCATCTTAGGTGCTGTCAACCTCCAGAGATCATTTCAGGTATTTCTAAGATAGGATATGCTCAACTTTCCAACTATGCAAGCAAATAGAATTAGATGAAGAAAGTTTTGATTGGATTGACTGAGAAATTTTGGAGTGACTTTTGTGTTTGTTAATAAAGGCTTTATCAGTAAGTGTCCTTCCCTTTACCAGTTTCCAAACAATTTGCTTTTATTTGGGTAGTGGAGAAAGTATTAATAGAAATTTTCCTGCAAAATCCCACAGTGAGTGTGTTAAAGAGTCATAGTTAATTCCCATATTGCTGCTTCTCTTAGACAGTAACTCAAACCCTTTTTGCTGCTAGACACATCATCCCCTGGAATAATAGCTCATGGATCAGTTCTTTATTAACAGGTACAGAAACCTGTCCTTAAGTTCTGCCAGTAAAACATAAAAGAAATCGGCATAGTCTGCCCTGAAAGGATGCCTCCTTTTTGTTTCCTTTATGTCTTTCTCACTGTCATAATGGAGGTTTGGTGGTAAACCATTTGGATTATGCAGAAAAGGGATTATCCCAGGAATGCTGGAACAGCAATTTCAAAGAAGGCTGGGTCCTGATAACATTGCTGAACAGAGCTCCCTTATCAGTTTGGATTTATATGCGAAAACAGAAATAAATCCAGTCTCCTTCAAGTTATGTTACTTGGGGTCTCTGTTTCACTCAGCCCAAATAATCACATAGTAAAATCTATTACTAGAAAAGGAACTTGTACATTATTACAAGAACTTAGCATTATTATTGTTTAAAAATACTAATGGAATGCACTTTAATACATACTAATAGAATCCATTTGACAAGCATATGCAGGTGTCAAATGGGACATAAAAGCAATAAATGAAATTGATTTTTTGATAGAAAACATATACATCTATTTAAAATATATAGGTGTTTATTTTTTCTAAGTTACATCTATCTCTGGTTCCTGGCATCTGCTGATGTTGTCTAATCTGTAACTTGCAGCAGGGTCATTATCTCTTCCTTGCATAATCCCTTCTCCTTGATTTTTTTCCATCCCATATACAACTCACATGTGACATCTGTGTATGCTGAATAGAGATTCATTGGAAACGTTAAAGGGTAGGAATCATATGGCAGTTAATTTCAAACATGTTATTAGATAGACCTCTCTGTTCTTCAAAAGCCTGTTGGCCATTTCCAAGAGCTTGGGTTCCAGCCTCCTACCACTTTTTCACAATTTTACTTCCTCCTCTCTTCTGTTTTCCCCAACATAACTTACAGTTGGCTTCTTGGACAGAGTACTTTAGCTTTCTCATTGTTGGGAGAATCTAATCCACATTCTCAGGGTCCTACTTTCCCTTTCCAAACATTATATCACAATATTTTCATTAAAAATGACCATTCTTTCCCTAAAATGACCTGTGGTGCCCACTGACAACATTTGGACCCACTGCTATGATCAGGGGGAAAATAAAATTCAATACATCTTATTTTGTGGTAAGATAGTTATTTCTTTGGTTTATGACTTCATAGCTTAAAGTTTAGAAAAATGTTTTGATGTCTTAGCTCTTTTTTTATTAGAATAGAACCCACTTTCGTATATTCACTTATCTTGTCAGGGTAAGAATTAAAAACTATATATATTATTTTGTCAAGCCCTTTGCCAAGAAACACCCATTACAGTACCTTTGGTGACTGAAGTATATTTCATTGTTCCAATAACCACTGACGTCCTCTGTAAGCCTTCAATCTGATCGCAGCTAACATGGTGGATAAGCAAGAGTGGTACATATGAAGGTAAAGGAATTATCAGTCAGTATGTTTCATGAATATGCTAATTTATCACTCATTTATAACTTTACTTTTGAGGGAGGAAGTAGCATAGCTCTATTGTATAGTGCAGGATTCATAGAAGCCTTTAAAGGAAAAGTCCTTGCTTATCAGACCCTTGGCAATAGCTTAGGTTACTTGGTTCTTCTCCTCTATTCAGTCTTTTCTGAGAAATTTAGCTGGCACCAGATTCAATATCTTCTGAATTCTATAGTTATTTTAGCCTACCACATAATTTAAACCTCAATTATATGCTTTTTCATGTTAATATTGTTATAATTGTGTAGTGCTGAAAGTTTTCATGACATTGGAAAGAGAACAGAAAAGCTTAAGTTTAAATGTTGACTTACTATTTACTATCCACTCAGTTTTGCCCAAATCATATCCTGTTTGAAACTCTGTTTCTCATGTGAAAAAAATGGGAATAATAACTCACTTGTTGAATTTTTAGAATAAATTTATATTAAGTACTTTTGTAGAGTATTGCTGGAACAAATATTAGCTGCTATTATAAGTTGCTGTATTTGATTTTTATCTCATCCAATATAAATGTAAGTTGTACATTCAATAAATAAGTATCAAAAATGATGACAATTTTGAGATTTCACCCTCCTTGCAAGCTAACAAATTTAGTCTAGCATAGCTTCTTGGATGATATTAGAAGACATGACACTCATGGGTCAGAGACAAAAGACAGTTCATTACTGAAAACAATTGTAGCAGATAGAATATTTCCATTTTGCACCAATTCTTCAAGCCCCAAATTCCTTAGTGAAGAGGGCCAGAAGATACCTGTAAATATAGTGAATTGTTTTATAGGACAGAAGCCCTGAGCTTAGATGACATAATTTTTTTTTTTAAAGAGAAGTAAATATGTCTCCCATTGCTCCAGAGGGAGACATTGTCTCAGTCTTCCAATGCTGTAAGAAAATCTGTCCTCTGTTCTGAAGGACACTCTCTCTATTAAGACTGTTTGCTATATAAATAGCCTTGAAAAAGTAGCTAGAAACAAAATGCAATTAATGCTTCACTCATGCAGAAATGTGAAAGAATCACAGAAAATTGGTTTCCTTATGGGGCCAGGCATGGTGGTTCACGCCTATAATCTTAGCACTCTGGGAGGCTGAGGCAGGTAGATTGCCTGAGCTCGTAAGTTTGAGGCCAGTCTGAGCAGAGCGACACCCTATCTCTGAAAAAATAGCTGGGCATTGTGTCGGGTGCCTGTAGTCCCAGCTGCTTGGGAGGTTGATGCAAGAGGATTGCTTGAGCCCAAGAGTTTGAGGTTGCTATGAGCTGAGATGCCATGGCACTCTTCCGGGAGGCAAGAAAGTGAGACTCTGTCTTAAAAAAGACAGAAAAAGAGAGAAGAAAGGAAGGGAAGGGAGGGAGGGAGGGAGAAAGGAAAAGAAGGAAGGAAGGAGGGATCGCAATCTAATAAAAAAAATTGCTATACCTACCAGGAAACAGGATAATGTGACACATTCACAGGAAACAAATAGGAACAATATAACACCTAACAAATCAATAGAAACATATCAAGAAATGACAGACATGATGGACAGCAGAAAAGAACTTTAAATAAACAAAGTATTGTTTAAGTGGTTAAGGATTTAAAATAAAGCAATAAAATAATAAATGAAAAAGTGGAAAATATTTTAAAAGATTCAAGTGGAACTTCTAGTGATGAAATACACAATAAAAAATGCATTTAGTAGGCTCGGCACCTGTGGCTCAGCGGGCTAAGGCGCCAGCCATGTACACCTGAGCTGGCGGGTTCGAATCCAACCCGGGCCCACCAAACAACAATGACGGCTGCAACCAAAAAAATGGCCGGGCATTGTGGCGGGCGCCTATAGTCCCAGCTACTTGGGAGGTGGAGGCAAGAGACTCGCTTGAGCCCAGGAATTGGAGGTTGCTGTGAGCTGTGAGGCCACGGCACTCTATCCAGGGTGACAGCTTGAGGCTCTGTCTCAAAAAAAAAAAAAATGCATTTAGTGGTTTTTGTATGAATATATATTTTCTATTGTTTTGCATATATACCTAGGAATAGAATTGTTGGATTGTATTGTAACTTTAGGTTTATCTTTTTGAGAAACTGCCAAAGTGTTTTTCACAGCAGTTGTACCATTTTACATTTCCATCAACGATGTATGAAGGTGCCCATTTCTTTGTATCTTTCATAACAATTTTCTTTTTGTTTTTTAATTATCACTATGGTAGTGAATATGAAATGGTATGTGCTACAACATTGTACTTTTTTTCTGTATTTCTTTAATAACTAATGCTGTCATTGAATGTTTTTAGCATGCTTGTCAAAAATCAGGTGATCAAAGATATATGGCTTGCTTTTAGATATTCAGTTCTACTTCATTGATGTATTTGTCTGTTCTTATGCCATTATGAAGCTGTCTTGATTATTGTAGCTTTTTAGGAATGTTAAAAATTTGAAAGTGTAGAATCCTCCAAGTTATTTTTTCTTTTATAGAATTGTTTGCCTCTTCTGGGTACCTTACAATTCTATATAAATTTCAGGATCAATTTGTTTATTTCTATAAAAAAGGAAGTTAAAATTTTGATAGGGTTTGTGATAAAATTGCAGATCATTGGGGAGTATTAACGTCTTAAAACAAATCACAACTTTCAATGCATGAACATGATGTCTTTCCACTTATTTTGATCTTCTTTAATTTCTTTCAATAATTTAGAGTTTTCAGTGTACAAGCTCATATTTCTTAGTTAAATTTATTCCTCAATATTGTATTTTTTGATGTTATTATAAATGAAATTGTTTTTTCAATTTCATTGCAGATCATATATGTCTAGGGTATAGAATTATAATGTGTTTTTGTGTATGTTGATCTTGGTATCTCATAAACCTACTGGACTTGATTATCAGCTCTATTAATTTTACTGTAGCTACTTTAGAATTTTGTGAAAAAATATATAAAATGTATTGATAAATGTAATGTATATTTAAATTTATATATTCATATATATTATATGTGTATATATACATGCATAATATCATGCTAAAATAGAAATAGTTCTACTCTAGCCTTTCCAATCTTGATGTCTTTTTTTTTTTTTTAATAATTTTATTGAATCATAATTATGTACATTGGTGCAATCACAGGGCACGATTCATATACATTCAGAAATATTTTGATCATACTGTTACAGATATCCTTCATGGCATTTCCTTGATCACTAT
>CAUYON010141384.1:0-23062 GCA_963573935.1 Arctocebus calabarensis
GGGCGCCTGTGGTCCCAGCTACTTGGGAGGCGGAGGCAAGAGACTCACTTGAGCCCAGGAATTGGAGGTTGCTGTGAGCTGTGATGCCACAGCACTCTATCCAGGGTGACAGCTTGAGGCTCTGTCTCAAAAAAAAAAAAAGAAAAGAAAACTGCTGTATGGCAGTGCCTGTAGCTCAGTTGGTAGGGCATCAGCCACATACACCAAGGCTGGTGGGTTCAAACCCAGCCCAGGCCAGCTAAAATCAACAATGGCAATTGCAACAACAACAACAACAAATAGCCAGGTGTTACGGCAGGTGCCTGTAGTCCCAGCTACTTGGGAGGCTGAGACAAGAGAATCACTTAAGCACAAGAGTTTGAGGTTGCTGTGAGCTGTGACACCACAGCACTCTACTAAGGGTGACATATTGAGACTCTGTCTCAAAAAAAAGAAAACTGTTATATACTCAATGACACTACCAACTCCACTCTCAGTTACAAATAATCTTTGGAACACCCTGAGAATATGTATCTGTCACTCACAAACTCATCAACAGCAATAGCTAGAAAGAAGATGGTGGTGTCTTTATTTAGTTTATATTATATTTATATCATTTACATTATTTTTATAGACATTTTTATGTCCTACTTTTCCACTTAACATGATATTAAAAGTCTGTTCCCAAGCCTTTAAATTTTTTTATGCACTTTGTTGTAACAATACACAATAATATCCAATTGTATAGACCTGTTATAATTTATTTAACAACTCTCTTGTTACTGGACATTTAGGTTGTTTCCGATTCATGATTATTATGAACAGTGCAGCAATGGATGTTTTTGTCCAGCAGGTCTTGTCTGCATTTTGGATTATTTCCTTCAGCTAAATTCCTAGACATAGAATTATTGGGCCAAAAAATATGAACTCATGATCCATAGTGCCATGTCGTTATCCAGATCTTCCACATATTTGAACACGATAATCATGCTCTCAAGTCTTTTCTCCAAGATAAACACCCTCGGATCTGTCTATCCCTCTCCACATGACTCATTTCCTAGAGTGCTCACACTCTTTTCCTTTTGCCTCTGGATCCAAGGCACTAGCTCCTCAGTGGCATTCAATGCTCCTACACTCTGATGCAGTTTTTGTCTTTGCCCCCTTATCTCCTACCACACCTCACCTCATTTCCAGCTACCCACCCCTCTGCTCAGCTCCTGCACACCCTGTTCCTTCATTCTTTGTTCATTTGCTAATTCTGTCCAGATGCGTTCCACACTCTGGATGCCTGGGAATCTCAGCTTCATCTTTCAGGACAGGGCTCCAGGGCCACCTCTCTCTGTAGCCCTCTGGAATCCTCCTTCCCTGCTCAGGCAGCACGAACAGCTCTATGCACTCTCCTCCTGTCTCACCTGGTACAGACCAGTCATAGCCCCATGACATGGAGAGCTCCCCAAAGCCTTGGAGGACCTACTTGAATTTGAATAATTCAATGAAGATTCATAATAAAGAATGAATTAGAGAGGTATGGGGAGAATGCCAAGAAACTATGAGGAACACTACAGTGCTGAAAGGCTAGCAAGACTGTAAACACCCCTGTGCCTAAAGGGGTAAGGACAGGAGGGATTACTGGAACTCAAAAGGAAAAGGGTCTTACAGAGAGGACCACTCTGAGAGGGGCTATAACTTCCATCAAGGGAAAAATCAGGCCAAGCTAACCCCACAGGGGAGGACCCAGGAGAATGAGCACCTTGACTTTGCACAGGCTCCTGCCTCCTTTCCACATCCTGCCTGGCCTTCCATTACCAGACTCCAGCTAGACCCCAAGGGACAGGAGGCCATTCGGGTATGATGCAGCCATGAAGGTCATCCCCATGGAGCACAGAGCATGGTGAGAAGAGTGGGAGTAGATCTGAGGGGCCAAGGGAAGAGCCTCATCTCACCTGATTAAAGCTAGCTGTCCTGTATTGTAGTGAGCTATCGGCAAGCACTCTTCACTGTCTGGACGACATAGTCTCTGCCTCACTTCCAAACCATCTTCTCCACTGCAGCACGACCAAGTTGCTCTTCCACTCAACATGATGCAATGGCCCACCAGATCCCCCCATTGCCTACAGAAGCAAACAAATGCATTAGCACGACTAACACCCCCTGACAACTTAGCCCTTGCCTCTCCCCTGTACCTGGTACACAGCCCAGCACGGGAACAACTTGTCATTCTCCAGACTCAGCATTCTCTCTATAGGGTCTGTGCTTCTGTCCTGAACATACTTCCACACTAGAAATCTACTCATTCTTTAAGCCTCAATTCAAGGTCTACTTCCACTATAAAACTTTCCCTGCCTCCCCCGGACAGACTCTAGGCCTCCTTCTCCAAAGTCCTTTTGCAGCTTATATTTTATAGCACTTTATATTATAGATGTTTATAACTCTGTCTCCCCGAGTAAACCATAAACCCCTTTATGGCAGGGACCATGGCTTACTTCATCTATTTCTCTAGTACCTAGCAGAGTCTCCAACACATAGTTGAAATTCAATATTAAATGTATAAATGAAACATTGAACCCAGATATCTGCAATTAATGTGGATTCCTCATTTTGTGTAGGAATTTGTTTTTTAATGTATGCTTGTCTTGCACTTAGGTGTGAGTAGGTGACAGAGGACAGAAACTTGTGTCCTGGGCATCTCTCAGCATCAGCTGGCACCAGCCACCGTCTGCCCTTGGCAGGACCTCTGCATGAAGGCAGCCTTACTGAGAGGTCAAGTTGGAGACGGTCCACGAAGAGCCCACTCTTTGTACATTCATTTGACAGATGGACCCTGTTAACAGGTAACTTGCCAACAAGCCCTTAGAAGCTCTTGTGTCTGCTTCCTAAATCCATTTTGAAGCAAAAATCCATTTTATTAGCTGAAGACAGAATAGACCAATTCCAAATATTTAGAAAAGCTTAATCTTGCAAATTAGCTAGCTGTCCTCTGGCCACATGGTGGCCACTTGTGTGGGAGGAAAGCAAGCCCATCTCAGGACAGACCTTTCTCTGTTTCTTGAGAAAACACAATAAAACACCCTTCCCCTTTCATCCACATCTGGCGGCTGCAAAAACAGTGACCCGTGGAATTCACATTTTCATACTTGACTACAGCGAGCCAGCGTCCAGGGGTTATTCCTGCCATGTTTATGAAAGAGCAAAGCCTGTCAGGGTAAGAAGCCTCCTGATAGAGTGCTTACTGAGAAAACATGCTGAGATTTCTGTTTCCCCAAATTAGGGAAGGAGCGTATGATAAGCAGCCTTTTCATTAATTTCTCCCCCTCAATCGCTTCCCTGCCATCCCATGGCAAAATCAAGAGACTTGAGGTGCAGCTTTGTGAAGAGAGACACAGAAAATTCCCCGAAGTTGAATAGCTCAGGGGATTCAAACTCTCAAAACTTCATGATGCCTCAAGGAAATCACACTGCACCCGAGACAGGAGTTCATTGCTAAGTGAACGGAAAAAGGATTGTTGTTGCCATCATTTTAAGCTGGGGTTTTATCAGTTCATCATGTTCGTCTTACACATCCACTGCTACTTGTCCAGTCCTCTCCTGTGGGGAAGGAGGGACAGCCTGGGGAGGAGAGAAGGGCACTTTCCAGGAGTTCTGAACTGGAGGCTGATGAACAGCATGCTGAAACCAATCCAGATAGGGCTCGGGCAGGAAGAGTGACGGGAGAGGAGATGTGAGTATTGGGAGCATGTCTGGGCAATGGCGTCCCAGAAGCACTCACATCGAAGCAGAAACTGAAGGCCATGGAGGAGGTGGCTAGAACAGATGTAGAAATCCATCATTCACACAAGGCAAGTCCTAAACCAAGGCCACAGTGAGCCTGGGGAGGAAGAAGAAGAAAGGGGAATCAGGAAGAAATCTGTGTGCCATGCCATGGACCTCATATTCTCATCACAAGAAACAGCATTTCAGGGTCTAATGTGGGAAAGCCCTGGCCTGCACTGTAGTTTAGAAATCTCTGCCAGTAGTGAATTTTAAATGAGAGGGTGCCAGGTCAGGACACCAGTGGTTCCTCTAGTCCATGAGTCTCTTGAGGGCACAGAGAATATTTTACGTACCTTTTTAAATTCAGGGCCCAGGTCCGTGCCTGTTACAGAGTCAGCGTCTGATAAAACTCTGAATGAGTTCATCCATCAAATGTTTGTTGAAAAAATTAGACGTGATTAAAAAACTACTGATCGATACCCAATGTATCATTGCCCTTTCTCCTATGTTCTCAGCAGGTTCATGCCCACACACATGTAGATAAAAGTCGTCAAGGCCCTTGTCCCAGTCTGCTGACCCCCAGTTACCTGAAGGACTTTTTCTCACTGCCTTGTCCCTGCTGTTCGTTTGCCCGGATGCATTCATACCTTGAACTTTGAATTTGGCTTAAGTATCGCCCAATTCCAAAGACTTATCTAGCAAAGCGGACCATCACCTCCTCCACGGAGTAGGTAGAATCTGTTAATTAATCCATTGTGCTATGTTTGTCTGAATGACTACTTCTTGCCTTCTTAGAAGCCAGGAATGGTATTTAATGTATCTCTCTGGTGTGCTACTTAGTCAATGATTAGTAAATGACTAAAATCACAAAAGGACGTTCAGAGGAGGTGTTTTCTGAAAGGAAGTTTTGTGGGTCCATTTTGTGTATATGTGAACTGAGTACTTTTCAGCACCAGCCCTTGAATCTGCCTACTTTGAAGCAAGGCTCAACCATCAGGCAGCGGAGGCCACAGCAAAGTGTCTTAATTTTGTGGTCACACTACATGTCCTGGCTGCTAAGAGCACTGAGCAATTAGGAAGTGCACCTTCATAATTTCAGAAAACACAGGTCATCCCACCGAGCTAAGAGTGAGTTAATTAAGAGCTACATGACTATCTCATTGGGATATCAAATGGTGCCTCCAGCCAGGATGTCTAGAGAAAGATGTCATCAAATATTTCACATAAACCACTGTGCTGGGCCAAGTGGAAGTCACTTTGTACCCTGACAATTTGGCCTTCTCTGTCTGATTCATCAGATGTTGAGACCCCACCTACCCCAAAGATGTCCACTACTTATTTATGGATGCAAACACTTCAATCACTATGGTACTACCGGAAATTTGTGCCAATAGTCTTCTTATTGCCACATCCCCCCCATTTTACATACTTCGTGATGAAATCTTCATTTTCATCATTTGTAGATAAGATTCACTGCATCATTTTGTTGGCCCTATCTGATTTTATTCATTATAGCTTTGGTCATTGCGAATTTTATTTTGTGGCCATTACTTCTACTAAGTCCAATGTCTCACAGCAATGAGAAATCCTACAATAAGGATCTAATTTTGGCAACAAATTTTGACCATTTCACATATTTGAGGGGAAGGGTTCAAGAACAATGGATATGCAGTTTCAGCCACTATCAGTTTTGTTTTATGGTAATTGCTTTATCCACATTCAATTTACACCGGGACAAATTTTGCAATTTTTTATTGATAACCAGCACATTGTGCTGCTGGACTCAGTCTTGTGTCCAAAAGAACCATAGAATGGAATTTTTTAATCAGGCTGTTTTGGTCACAACAGGAAGGATTACAATAAGGGTGGGGGGTGATAAAGCCACTCTGCCTCTAACTAGGGTAAACTGTGGGCTAGGAAGGGCCCAGGAAAGGGAATAGCGAGATGAGGCTGAAACACAAATGTTCTGGGGTTGAAACTGAAAGGTTAGGATGAAGCCTTAAATTGCAATCGCAGTTAGGAGAAGCCCACTCTCTCCCCATGCTTCCTCTCTCTGCCCCCAGCTTCCCGGGCTCCTTGGAAGAATCGTTAGTCTGACGGTCAGGTCAGTACCAGGCTATTCCTGGGGCTCGTGCCTTAGGAGCCAGCACACAGGCATTTACTTCCAGGTCCCAGGCTGAAATATAATCCAAATATCCTAACACTCCCCCACTCTTCCCAGCATTGGCTTCCTCTAGGACCTTGAATAAGTTGCTTCAACATTCCCAAGGTCCATTTGATCATGTGCAAAATGAGAGTGTTGGTGAGAATTTATTAACAACACACATGCCATTGAGTGTGTACTATGGGCCAGGCACGGTTCTAAGTGCTTTCCATAAATTAATGCATTGATTCCTTGCAATAACGTAGTCAGTGGACACCATCGTTACCGTCTCTTACAGAGGACCTGACAGAGCCTAGAGAGGTCAGTGACTCACTCAAGTTTGCACAGCGAGAACCCAGGGGACCTGGGATTGCAAACAGGGAACCTCCTTTGCAGGTAGCCCTCCTCCAAGCCCCTGCCTCCTCCCCATAACTCCTAATTAAATAACAGGTATCTGCAGGGTCAGGCACAGGCCCGAAACACGTGATCTGGGAAACCCGTAGAAGAGCCAAAGGAGAGAGCTGAGCACAGGCGTGACATTAATAAGCATATGCTTCAGAAAGGTCAGTAAAGAGGGTACCTTCTTCTCCAGGAGTTAGGCCTGAAACACCCTCCCGAAGGTGGGGGACGTTAGAATAAACAACGCAGAACGCAGAGCAAAGAATATGGGCCCTGCTCGCTCGTACTCAGCTGGGGAAAATGAAACCCTTCCTCTATGGGAACAACTTGGGAGGGTCCAGGGGCACAGAGGAAGTCAGGAAGGCTCCTGCCCCTAAGCCTAGTGCCACCTTCACCCCTCTCACGCAGTGCTTTTCTCCTGACACTCAGGGAATGAATGAAACCTGTAACAATCTGGCCAGCACCATGCTTGTGTTTAACAGACGGCCCACGGGTGCACACCTCGACCCTCAGCCCTCCTCTTGCCCGTTCACATTTCTCTGGAAACAGCAGCCTCTCCTTCCCTTTTGCACTTCCCAAAAAAGGATCATTTGGCCTTTCCCTGGGAACAGAAGTACGTTGGAGACATCTGCTTCTGACTCTCAGGATAAGAAAAACATTAGCAGTGGTGCTGAAAGCGGAGGGGATTGAAGGCTCCAGTTTTCCTTTGACGTTTCTATCCCTCTTCGAATCCAGTCCTGCTCTTTCTTTTCTCCTCCCCTCCATTTTCCTGGCCTTTCCCCTTTCCTCACCATCTCTGGAAGCACCAAAGCTGTAGAGACAGCGGGCTTGGGCTGGGACCATTACTTTGCCACTTCATAGGCGACCATTGAGCAAGTTGACTAAATTGTTTAATTTATCTGAGCCTCTGTCTCCAAATCTGTAAAATGGGATAGTTGTATCTCCCTCAGAGACCTGTAGCAGAGATGAAATAAATAGCATAAATAAAGGGTGATGTCTGTAAAATCTCTATGAAGGATGCCCCTCCCTTTTTTACACTCCTAGCAGTGTGGCCTCTATATCAAAGTAGAGAAATAGAACTAAAACGTTAATTCATTTTTATGGGACTTGAAGTTTACAAATCACTTTTGCTTGACCTTTTCACTTTTGATTTGATTTACTGATATGTTAATAACATTCCATTCCTCACATACGTATTAAAACATAAGAGTACCTACTTCACAGTTTTGCTACAAGGATTCAGTGAATTAGAACATTCAAATATTTAGAAGACAATTACTGGTGGGACTGCAAACTAATACAGTCTATTTGGAAAGAAGTATGGAGAATCCTCAAAGCACTCAAATTAGACCTCCCATTTGACCCCTCAATCCCAATGGGCATCTACTCAGAAGAAAAAGAAATCATTTTATCATATAGACATTTGCACTAGAATGTTTATTGCAGCTCAATTTACAATCACCAAGATGTGGAAACAACCTAAATGCCCATCAACTCGGAAATGGATTAACAAACTGTGGTGTATGTATACCGTGGAATACTATTCAGCCATAAGAAAAGATGGAGACTTTACATCTTTCGTATTAACTTGGACAGAGTTGAAACATATTCTTCTTAGTAAAGAATCACGAGAATGGAAAAGCAAGCATCCAATGTATTCAATTTTATTATGAAACCAGTGGACAATCTAACATATGCCCACATAGGAGAAAAACTGACTTCTCTTCAAGTTGGGGGAGAGGGTATGAGGGGGAGAAAGAAAGGGTTGGGGTGCTCTCACTTAAAGTGCACAAAGTAGGGGCACATGGCGCACCTTTGGGGTGTGGGACAAAACTATAAGAGGGACTCTACCTAAAAAATTCAGTGTGACCTGATTGCTTGTATCCTCACAATAACCTGAAATAAATAAAATAAAGTAGAAGAGAATGACTTATTCTGAGTTATGGGCAGAGTTCCTCTTATTGTGCTTCACTTTAGAGCACCCCACAGATATTTGGGTCTCTACAAGGTGAAGTTTGTGGCCATGCTGAACTGAGCAAGTCCACCTGCACCATTTTCCAACAGCATGTGCTCATTTCCCACTTCTGTGTTGCGTGTCGCTAATTCTCCCAATATTTCAAAACTTTTCGTTGTTACTCTAATCATTGTGGTCATTTTTTTTCCATGCTAACAGGACTTACTGGTGGATCAGGTGTGGAGTGCAAGGAGAGAAAGAGGGCAGTCGGGAGGACTGAGATTGTTTGCTCTGTTCTGGGAGGACGGAGCTGCTATTTACCAAGATGGGGAAGACCCGGGCAAGTGCGAGTCTGAGAGAGAAGATCAGGGGTTTGTTTTGGGTTTTGTTTGTCTGTGTGTTTTATTTGAGATTACTACAAGGATACAAACAATTAGGTGACTTTGCATTTGTTAGATGAAGTCCAAGTTGCAGTTGAGCCCTTGGCCCAGGAGGTGTGCCATGTACCCCTACATTGTGCCTATTAGGTGAGAGCTCACCAACCCCTCCCCTCCCTCCCTCCACTTGAGTCTAATTCAGTTTTTCTCTAATGTGGGCATGTAGCTGTCCACCTGGTAGTAGTATATTAGTGTTGAGTACATTGATACTTGTGTTGCCCTGATTTGTGACCGGCGGTCTTCAGTATCACTTTTGTAATGGTTTGGGAACACCATGAACTATGCCCACATAAGAAGGCAAATTTAATCTAGAAACCATGTGTCAGTCCTGACTGCTCCCACCACCAGCTGTTTTCCCATCACTCCCTGGGTCTCCCCATTCTCTGAAATACAAAAATATTAAAATTAAGCCAATTATATACACATAATAGCTCTACAATGGCTTATACGTGTTCCAGTAAAGAGTCACACATCTCTCCTTTTAAATTAAAAACTAGGTATGATTAACCATAATGAGAAAGGCATGTCAAAAGCCAAGACAGACCAAAAGCTGGGCCTCTTGTGCCGATTACTCAAGTTATGAATGCAAAAGAAAATTTCTTGAAGGAAATTAAAACTGCTACTTCTCCAGGGAATACGTGAATACTAAGCAAGTGAAACCACCTTATTGCTGGCGTGGAGAAAGGTTTATTGTCCTGGATGAAGATCAAGCCATCTGCAATGTTCCCTTGAGCCAGATACTAATGCAGAGCGAGACTGCAACTCTCTTCAATTCTGTGAAGGCTGAGAGAGGTGAGGAGGCTGCACAAGAAAATATGAAGCTAGCAAAGTTGATTCTGGTGGATTAAGGGAAAAAGCCATCTCTATAACACAAAAGTGCAAGGTGAAGCTCAAGGAGGGACGTGGAAGCTGCAGCGAGTTACCCAGAAGATCTGGCTAAGATCATTGAAGAAGGTAGTTACATGAAAGAAGAGGCTTTCATTGTAGACAAAACAGCCTTCTATGGGGAAAAGACATAGAAAGGACTTCAATAGAGAGGAGAAGTAAATGCTTGGATTTAAAGCTGGAAAAGACAGGCTGACTCTCCTGTTAGCAGCTAATTTAATGACTGACTTGAAGCTTAAGCCAATGCTCATTTAACATTCTGAAAATCTCAGGGCCCTTAATAATTATGCTGAATAGGATAGGCACAGTGGCTCATCTTGTAATCCTAGCACTCTGGGAGGTTGGGACAGGCAGATTGCTTGAGCTCAGGAGTTTGAGACCAGCCTGAGCAAGAGCAAGACCCCATCTCTAAAAACAGTCAGGCGTCATGATGGGAGAGTGTAGTCCCAGCTTCTAGGGAAACTGAGGCAAGAGGGTCACCTGAGCCCAAGAGTTTGACATTGCTGTGAGCTATGATGCTACAGCACTCTACCCGGGCAACAAAGTGAGACTCTGTCTTCAAAAATAAATAAATAAATAAGCAGAACCGACTCTACCTATGCTCTAGAAATGCAACAACAAAGCCTGATGACAGCACACCTGTTATAGTATGGTTTAATGAGTATTTTAAGCCCAATGTTGAGACTTATCACTCAGGAGAAAAAAAGATTTCTTTCAAAATATTGCTCATTGGCAATGCACTTGGTTGCTCAAGATTTCTGATGGAGACATACAAGGAGAGTAATGTTGTTTTCATGCCTGCTAACACAACATCTGTTCTACAGCCCATGGATCAAGGAGTAATTTTGACTTTCAAGTCTCATTATTTAAGGAATACATTTCATAAGGCTGTATCTGCCATAGATAGTGATTCCTGAGATGGATCTGGGCAAAGTAAATTTAAAACCTTCTGGAAAGAGTTCCCCACTCTAGATGCCACTCAGAACATTCATATGTCATGGTAGGAGGTCCAAAAAATATCAGCATTAATAAAAGTTTGGACGAAACGGGTTCCAACCCTCATGGATGATTTGGGGGGGTTAAGACTTCAGTAAAAGAAGCAAGTGCAAATGTGATAGGAATAGCAAGACAGCTAGAATAGAAGTGGAGCCTGAAGATGGGACTGAATTCCTGTAATCTCATGATAAAGCTTTAACAAGTGAGTTGTTTCTTGTGAATGAGCAAAAGAAGTGGTTTCTTGAGATGGTATCTACTCATGATGAAGATGCTATGAATATTGTTGAAATGATGACAAAGGGTTTAGAATATGCCATAGACTTAATTGATAAAAACCAATGGAAACATTTGAGAGCATTGATTCCAACCTTGACAAAAGTTCTCCTGTGGGTGAATGATGCTGTTAAACAACATTTCATGCTACAGAAAAATCTTCCATGAAAAAAATATGATATGGCAACCTTCAGTATTGTCTTATTTTAAGAAGTTGCCACAGCCACCCCAACTTTCAGCAACCACCACCCTGCTCAGTCAGCCACCACCAACTTGAAGGTAAGACCCAACACCAGCAGAATGATTACTACTAGTTGAAGGCTCAGATGATAATTAGCATTTATTTTCACACTAAAGCATTTTTAAATTAAGGAATAAACATCGTTTGTTGATACACGGTGCTATTGCACACTTTGTAGACTATAGTGTAGTGCAAACATAGTTTTCATACGCACAAGGAAACCAAACAATTCATGTGACTCACTTTATTGCTTTGTTGTGGTGGTCTGGAACTGAGCCTGCAGTATCTCTGAGTTTGGGCTGTATGTTGTTATTATTGCACACCAAATGCTCTAGTATGTTTGAGGACATACAGACAAATAAGACTCAGATGCTGCTTCTAAGATGGTGGAGGCACCTTATTAATTTCATCTAAAGGTAAATGAAAAGAAGCTCAGAAAATTCATTGACTTGTCAAGATTTTCAGCTGATATGGGAGAGACATGAGGCTTAACCCCAAATCTTCTCACTCCAGTTCCCTTAATCTTTGCATCATGACATCTGATAATGGGGTTTTATTTCAACTCTCATATCCTTGACCTCAATCTTCACTGTTAAACCTAGACAAGCTAAGTGTGCTCCACTTTTCATGTTAGCTAACATATGCTGTAGCAAGGCATAAATCACTTACCAAATTAACTCTTAAGTGGAATCTTTCCTTTGAAAGTGGCTCTTCCCAGACCTGCTCCCAGACACCTGCCCAAATGGCCAATGGTGTGACTCACTTTGCCCCACCCTCCTGTATCCCTTGCTGTCTAAGCCACATGGGTACACAATGTCTTCCTCACATCCCATAGGCTCTCTATGACTGTTTTGTTTTTTTAATATTGCTTTATTTAAAGAGACTACCAAATGGAGCTACATCATCTCCTATTCCCATTGCAGCCATTGCCCATCTTCCATGAAGAGCATTCAGCATCTATTCCTGCCTGGGGTAATGGATACAACACTCCCCGCACCACAGCTATTGCCCTTCCAGCATTTCTCTGCTGTTAATAAATGAGAGAATTAATCTTTTTCGGATGCTTAAATGCTAGGTCCCAATCTTTATTTCACTTCTTTTCTAAAATAACCCTAAGGAATAGGTATTACTGTACTTTTCTAGATAAGGACACTGGGTTTGAAGCAGGTTAAGTAACATGTCTGAAGACACACAGCATCCAGGTGGTTCAGTTAGGCTGGTGTCCCTTTGACTTCAAAACCAGTAGGCCATCATACAAGGAGATGTCAACTGGAAGACAATGGGCCATCATACAAGGAGATGTCAGCTAGAAGACAGTGGGCCATCATACAAGGAGATGTCAACTGGAAGACAGTGGGCCGTCACGCAAGGAGATGTCAACTGGAAGACAGTGGGCCATCAAACAAGGAGATGTCAACTGGAAGACAGTGGGCCATCACGCAAGGAGATGTCAACTGGAAGACAGTGGGCCATCATACAAGGAGATGTCAACTGGAAGACAGTGGGCCGTCACGCAAGGCGATGTCAACTGGAAGACAGTGGGCCGTCATGCAAGGAGATGTCAACTGGAAGACAGAAGATCTGGGAATTGTCCCAGCTCTGCCATCAATTTGACAGTAGCCTTGGGTGCTTTCGTTCCCTTATCTGAGCTTCCCCATCTGTGGTTGAAGGAATTGGATCCAGCGACCATTCAGGCCCTTCCAACAGCGCAAGCTCTGAGCTACTGAAAGATGCTTATGTGAGTGGCCTGTTTCACAATGGCGAGCCCATATGTTTTAATTCAGAATTTCCCGAGTGGTAATCAGTCTCATCACGTTATTTCCTGCCTGCACTTCTAACCTCCTTCATTTGGGATCATTTGTACCACTTTTTTGTGTTACTTGTGTTTACCCAGGGCCTGATTTAGAATCATCTGCAAATTTCATCAAAGAGCATTTATTCACCACCTACCCAGGGAAGCATTCTAGGCCAAGTGAAATACCAACAGCAGAGCCTGCATTCTGCTCACCTTCCTCTTCACTACCCTCACAGTGAGTTAGTGCTATCCTGAAAACCTGGGGCTTTGGGTCAGACCTACCGAGGTAGGAACCTTGGAAAAATTATTAACCCGTACATAAACTTTCTGAAATTCATTTTTTTTTCATCTGGGAAGCAGGAATAATTACACCCACCCTAAAGGGTTTTTTGGAATGTGATTTCATGTGGCATATGGAGCAGCCTAATACAGGGTTTGGAACAACTTAAACCCCTTTCCTAGCCTCCCCTCTAAAGGCTTTGTGAATGGCCGTCAAGCAAACAGAGGTTTTGGGAAGCTGGAAGATTTCCTTCTCTTTACTTGGATAGCATCACAGGAAGTTTTCCTCGCAATAACATATAATATTACCCATATTATTTCTTTTTTTTTAAGTTTTTTTTATTAAATCATAGCTGCATACATTAGTGCAAACAAGGGGTACAATATGCTGGTTTCATACACAATCTGAAATATTTTCATCAAACTGTTTAACATAGCCTTCAGGGCATTTTCTTGGTATTATATGAAGACATTTGTATTCTGCATTTAGTAAGTGTCTCCTGTACCCTTCCAAGATGCACCATAGGTGTGGCCCCACCAATTACCCTCCCTCGATTACAACCTCCCCCCTCTCCTCCCCTCCCTTTCCCTTTTCCCCATATTCTTATGTTATAATTGGGTTATAGCCTTCATATGAAACCTATAAATTAGCTTCATAGTAGAGCTGAGTACATTGGATACTTTTTCTTCCATTCTTGAGATACTTTGCTAAGAAGAAAATGTTCCAACTTCATCCGTATAAACATGAAAGAGGTAAAGTCTCCATCTTTCTTTAAGGCTGCTTAGTATTCCATGGTGTGAATATACCACAATTTATTAACTGATTTGTGGGCTGATGGACACTTGGGCTTCTTCCATGACTTAGCAATTATGAATTGGGCTGCAATAAACATTCTGGTACAGATGTCTTTGTTATAATGTGATTTTTGGTCTTCTGGTACCTAGATACCTAGTAAAGGAATTGTAGCATTGGATGACAGGTCTATTTTTAGATCTCTAAGTACTCTCCAAACATCCTTCCAAAAGGAACGTATTAGTGTGCATTCCCACCAGCAGTGTAGAAGTGTTCCCTTTTCTTCACATCCACACCAACATCTCTGGTTTGGGGATTTTGTTATATGGGCTAATCTTACTGGAGTTAGGTGATATCTCAAAGTAGTTTTGACTTGCATTTCTATGATGATGAAGGATGGTGAGCATTTTTTTATGTGTCTATAGGCCATGTGCCTGTCTTCTTTGGAGAAGTTTCTCTTCAAGTCTTTTGCCACCCTGAGAAGAGATCACTTATTCTTTTCTTGAGTTCTCTGTGGATTCTGGTTATTAAAGCTTTGTTGGAGGCATAACCTGCAAATATTTTTTCCCATTCTGAGGGCTGTCTGCTTTCTATACTTACTGTGTTCTTGGCTGTACAGAAGCTTTTTAGTTTGATCAGGTCCCAGAAGTATATTTTTGATACTGCTTCAATTGCCTAGGAGGTCCTCCTCATAAAATATTCACCCAAGCCAATTCCTTCAAGAGTTTTTCCTGTACTTTCTTCTAATATTTTTATAGTTCCATGTCTTAAATTTAAATCTTTAATCCAGTGAGAGTCTACCTTAGTTAATGATGCCCATATTATTTTTTAACATACCCTTAGGCATATAATATTTATCTTTAGCCTGCAAATAGAGAAATAGTGGGACTCTCTGTGGAATGACCTTGGGGGATCTTGCTAAGCCTCTTTGTATCTAGCCTTTCGAAGCCTTTATCTTTCACTTTGCTATAAGGATTAAATGAAGTAATACAGGTAAGAAGTATGTCAGGCCATAATGAGTGTTCCATACATCACATGGGTTGGGGTTTGAACTCCCCTCTCCCATTTACGAACTTAGAGATCCCTCTGAGAGCTAATTTTGACATCTGTCAAATGGAGTTAAGAATCCTTTTTTTTTTCTTTTTCCTTTTTTTTTTTAATCAAATCATAGCTGAGTACATTAGGGAGTTAAGAATTCTTATCTTTAATGTGGCTGTGACGTTCTAGTCAGTAACTTTAATAAACAAAAGGTGCCCAGAATATGCTAAGATCTCCCCCTTTACCTGAACATTTTTGTGTTGTGTTGTCATTGTTAGGAAAAGAAAAGGAACATGATGATAAAGTACACCGCCACAAAGGCAAATAGGTGAAATATGTTGCTTTCTTTGATGGTTCCCTAAGAGTTAAACTTGGGATGTGGTTGAGACATCGAGACAGTTCTGCGTAGATAAAAACATTCCTAGGCAATCACATTTGGTTTCTATCAAGATCACTCAGATCCAAAGATGCGTTCCAAGCAGTTGACATCCATTTCACTTGGATGCTAATCCAATTTTTAAAAATTAAACCAAATTGACAAAAAAAGACTGATCTCATATATCTCACCATAACATCCCACTCCCAGCTGACTTGCTGGGAAGGAAGTGGGCAGCCAGACTGTCAAAGCAGAACTGAAGATGTTCCCTGTCCTCATTTCAGCTAGGATCTGCAGCTTCAGTGGAATCTTGTAAATTACTCTGACCACAGCTATTCTACCTTCCCCTTGAGATTGACTGGAAAACCCCACCCATTCTACACTCTCGCCATTGCCCTAATCTGTCTCTTTCTCCCTTCATCCCAGCTCTTGTTCCCCTGGTCAGGCCCTCAGCACCTCTCATCTAGACTGTTGCATTCATGCCCCGGATCTTCAGGACTCTGCCCATCTGTGCTCCATACTATAGTCAAGATCTTTAGAACATGTCAATATAATCGTACGCTCTCTGCTTAAAACCTACTGGTGGCTCTGCTCAGGATAAAATCCCAATGCTCACCTGGACCACCAACACTCTTAATGTGTTCTAGCCCCTGACTATCCCTTAGGACTCCTCCCCTGGCCCACCCCTATTATATATTATACCCCAGCCTAATTATCTCTGAATTTCTCTTTTGTTTCTGGAAGGCTCTACATACCCAGCCTTCCCTTAGAGCCCCTGTGTGCCTTTCAAAATTAGTAAATACAATCTCTTTAGGCCTTTCCTGACTCTTTGCCCACCCCAGGCACAGTTATCTGCTGCCTTGTCTGGGTTCCCTTTATTCCTGTTCTGTTTGCATGGTCTTAGGATTTTCTGTTACCATGTCTGTTTTCCCCACTCTGCTTTGAATTCCTTGAAAGTTACAGCTATGTGGTATCACCTGGGATTCCCATGTTCATAGAGTAGGTGTCAATGAATTTAGTCTGGAAATCGCCACTGACCATCTACTATGTGTGCAGTGTGTGACCATCTACTGTGTGTGGGGATCTAAAGACAGACACATGCTCTGAATTTGATGGCCACATAACCTGGAGATGCAGCCAGTACAGAGAGAGGCCAAGGGAAAGGAAGCTTTCATGGGGGAAAGGAAGCTCAAGGTCCTCTGTGAGAACCCACCGAGAGGCTCTGACTCATCTGCATGAAGAGGAGGGGGAAACGCCTTCTCGTGGAGGAGGCACACATTATTTCCCTCACATCTGAATTGTGTTCAGACTTTTAGAATGTCAGGTTTGTGGCTGAAGGTGGCAGACCAGGCATCCACCTAGATAAGATCCCACTGAGTAGACACCGAAGTTGCACAAAGTGGAATATATAAATCTTAGGCAGTTCGAATTGTTTTACAAAAGAGGGTGGTAGCCACATACCAGAAGTTTACACACATGTCTAAAGTGTCATTGAGGCATAAGCTGGAGCACAAGAACTGAATACTGGACACCAGCAGAAGGCTGTATGAGCATGTGAGCTGTGCTACCTGACATGCCTGGAGACGCCTGGCAGTGGGAGGCAGAGCAGGATGTGAGGTGGATGCCCAGCCTGGGGATGGAACATAGAAGAGTTCAAGGTAAACCTACAAAACCCGCCTTGACATCAAGAACAAGAGAAAAGAGGACTCAATCTAGAAGGGAAACTCATTAGGGAAGACGGTGAGGACTCATGCAAACTAGTCTGTTCCCTACTAAGTTCAATAATGATAAAGCTGCCACACAACAAGACTTGTTCATCCACACATAGCTCACTGTCGGCTCTCTTGACCAGAGGAAAGGCCTTCTGGGTAAATCCACCTGCTGGATTACAAAGCAGCTACCTATGCTATCAGATAAGAGATTCACAAATTAAAAAAAAAATCAATTGGCTCAACATTTGAGGAAAATTAACGAGAAAGAAAAACACAAAGATTTAAAACATGAAAAGAACCGACCCCAGAGGAATAGAAATATGCAAGAAATAGAAAAGAATTTTTGAAATAAATTTAATCAGTAGCCTCTAAGAAATTTAAAAAGTTATTTTTTTGCTATGAGAAACAGGTAATCAAAGGTTCCTGGAAATATAAGTGATGTTTGTTAACATTAAAAAATTTAAGTAGAAGGGCCAAATCATAGATTGGTCATAGTTAAAGACAAAGTTAGTAATCTGGAAGATAAAGTCACAGAAATCTCATGGAACATGTAGCAAAAGATGAAAAGGAAAATAAGAGAAATTTAATAAAGACATACACAATATGTTAGGGAAGACTGCAGGGGTGCAGATATTGTTGAAGAAAACACACAAAAAAATTGTTTACCTTAAATAGAGATACAGTTCTTCAGTTGAAAGAGCCATTTTGCTGTGACACACGATAGATGAAAACAAACAAATGACACAAAAGCCCACTCCCAGTCGTAACTTGGTGAGATTTCCAGGAGACAATCTTGAAAGCAGCTATGGGAGGTAGCAGTAAATGGACCCCATAAAGTGCAAAAATTAGACTGCACTCAGATCTTGTGTCAGTACCCTAGACCTCAGATGACACTGGCAGAGTGTCTCCAAAGTCACGAGGGAGGTGTGCAGAGCAAGGTGGCCACATAAAAAGCTCCAGTGATTGTTCTTCATGAACAACAAATTCAACAACTATCCATCAATCAAGCACCTGCCGAAGAACCAAAACTGAGGTGAGCAATCATATACTATATCACGGAGGGAGATGCTAAAGAAGTGAGAAAAGACAATCTTGCATCATCTATACCAGCCCTTCCCCATTCCCCAGCAGTGCCACACCAGCAGGCCCCATGGAGAGAGAATCTATGTCCCTGGGAGAAGAAGAGAGAAGTGATTATGGGACTTTGCACTGAAACTCAGAGGAAGACAGCACAGGACTGACTACTGTGCCAGTGCCTTTGGGGGGAGCATTTAGACCAGACTGAAAACCCATGTTCTCCTCACTAGCCCCACCACTGGCTAACAAAAAGCAGCCTGGGTCCTGCAGCAAATTTGTAGGGCACTCAGGCCACAAAGGCAGCAGTCCTTGGGCCATCTCTGCAGTTGTGCTGGCTCAGAGCCAGTGGACACAGGGTGCACACGACCCCATGAGACATCAGTAGCTGCAGCCAAGCCAGTGCCTATGTCACCCCTCCTTCAACTGCAAGCAGTGTGGCTCAGAGAGAGTCTTCTGATTGCAGAAAGGAAAGGGAAGAGGGCTTTGTTTTGCAACTTGGACACCAGCTCAGCCATAGTAAAAATGTAACAAGCAGACTCTTGAAGCCTTGGAGTCCAGGCCTTAGGCTCAGGAGCCATCTTGGACCAGAAGAAAACATGCTACTCTGAAGGGAAAGACCCCTGTTCTGGAAGAATTCATCATATGCTGCCTAAAAAGCCTTTTCTTGGGCTTTAAATACACATCCCAGGGGCTTTTTTGTCACATCAGAGACTGGGCTGGCTTCAGGTGTGACCACCACCTGTGCTGGTGGCCAAAAAGAAGTGCCCGTATCACTCTTCCCCCAACTCCAGAAGCCCAGCACAGAGTGAGGGAAAAGAGCAAGGAACTTTACCTGATAACTCAGATAATTTTCCAGTATCTCACCCAACCCTATCATGGTGGTATCACCAGAAGTCTGCAAGAGTCACAGCATTCCTGAGCACCCCAGTGCTGACACTGCTGCAGTGACCAAAGACTTAGATCGTGACATTCAATTCCCTTTAAACATCTAGAAAGCTTTCTCAAGAAAGATGGATTCAAACAAGGCAAGACTGCAAAGATTAAAATAAATATCCAACTCTTCAGTACCTAAACATTGACAAACATCCGCAAGCATCCAGAAAATCCAGGAAGACGTGACCTCACCAAACAAACTAAATAAGATCCCAGTGACCAATCCTGATGGAATAGAGATATGTGACCTTTCAGACCCAAAACTTCAAAACATAGGTCCTGAAGAAACTCAATGAACTTCAAGACAACACACAGGAGGAATTCAGAAGGCTGTCAGAAAAACTTTAACAAAGACATCGAAACAACAATTTAGAAATTCAAGAAGAAATTCTGGAGCTTAAGAATTCAATTAGAAAACTGAGAAATGTATCAGAGTCTCTCAATAGCAGGATTGACCGAGCAGAAGAAAGAATTAGTGAAATTCAATTCAGGCTATTTGAAAATACACAGTCAGAAGAGAAAAAAGAATTTTAAAGAAAATGAAGCATGCCAGTAAGACCTAGGACATATCCTCAAGATGGCAAACCTAAGAGTTACTGATCTTAAAGAGGAGGTAGTGAAAAATTGGGGGTAGAATGTTTATTCAAAGAAATAATAGCAAAGAACTTTGCAAACCTAAAGAAAGATACAAATATTCAAGAATGAAAAGGTCATAGAACACCAAGTAAATTTAACCCAAACAAGATAACCTCAAAGCATTCAATAATCAAGCTGGCAAAGGTCATAGATATGGAAAAAGTCCTAGGAGAAGCAAGAAAAAGAAAAAAATTAAAATTAAAAAAAGCACAGTAAGGAGCTCCAATATGTTTGGCAGCAGAACTCTCAGTGAAACATTTACAGGCCAGGAGAGAGGAAAATGACATATTTAAGGGCTGACAGAAAAAAATCTAAACTTAGAATACTATATCCTGTAAAAATATATTCTTCAAACATGAAGAAGAAATGAACTTTCCAAGACAAACAGAAGCTGAGGGATTCATTAACACCAGACCTGTCCTACAAGAAACTCTAAAAGCAGTTCTTCAGTCTCAAAAAAAAGGACATTGATGGACAATAACAAATTATCTTAAGGTGTACGACTCACTGGTAACAGTAAGTACGCAAGTACTATTGATCTAATTGTGATATGTAAGTGACTTACACATTGAGTAGAAAGACTGAAAGACAAACTTCCGAAAAGTAATGACAATAACTTTTTGAGAGACAGACAGTATAATATAAAAATAGTATGATATAAAATAGTATAATATAAAAAGGTATGAATAAAAACAACAAAAAAAATGGAAAAGCAGCATAGATGGAATTAAATGGTAGAATTTCTATCATATTTTTCTTTGCTGGTCTGTTTGCAAGCAGAGTTGCCATGTTTAAAATAATTAGTTATAAAATGTTTTTTGCAAGCCTCATGGAAATCTGAAATAAAAAAATCTACAAGAGATAAACAAAAATCAAAAAGCAAGAAATTAAAACACACTACCAGAGAAAATCAGTTTTAACAAAGGAAGACAGGACCACATAACAACTACAAATTAAATAACAACGTGATAAGAGTAAGTCTTTACCTAACAATAGTAACATCGAATGTGAATGAACTAAACTCTCCAATCAAAAGACACAGAGTAGCTGAATGGATTAAAAAAGGGAGGGGGGGCAACTGTATATTGTCTTCAAGAAATCCACTTCACCTATTAAGACGTACATAGACAGAACATTAAAGGGATAGAAAAATATACATATATTCCATGCAAATGGAAACCAAAAAGAGCTAGAGTAGGTTTACTTCTATCAGATGAAAACTGTAAAAAGAGTTGAAGGTCATTATATAATTATAAAAGGGCTAATTCAGCAAGAGAATATAACAATTCTATACTCAGGATGGCCATAAAGTTCATGTGCAATCTAAAATAATTACTATATACATTGTGTGTGTATACTACCAACATGTAGCATCTCAATATATAAAGCAAATATCATCAGAGCCAAAGAGATAGAGAGGCCTTGAAACAATAATTGCTAAAGACCTCAACACTCTACTTTCAGCATTGGACAGATCATCCAGACAGAAAATCAACAAAGAAACATCAGACTTAATCTGCTCTATAAGCCAAATGGACCTAATAAATATTTACAGAATATTTCATCCAACAGCTGCAGAATGCATGTTCTTCTCCTCAGCTCATGGATCATTCTCAAGGGTAGACCATATGTTAGGCCACAAACTAAAGTTGTAAAAGAAATTGAAGAAACTGAAAGCCTGACCACAATGAAATGAAAAATAGAAATAAATAACAAGAACATTGGAAAATATACAAACACATGGAAACTAAACAATATGCCTCTGAATGACCAGTGAGTCAATGAGGAGATTAAGTAAGAAAATTAAAAATTTCCCAAAACAAATGAAAAGGAAAACAAAACATTTCAAAACCTATGGGACACAGTAAAAGCAGTAATAAGAGGAAAATTTATAACAATAAATGTCTGTATCAAAAAAGCAGAAAATGTTTCAAATAAACAACCTAATGATGCATCTCAGAGAGCTAGAGAGACAAGAGCAACCCAAAATTGGTAGAATAAAAGAAATAATAAAGATCAGAGCAGAAATAAATGAAATTTAAAAATTAAAAAAAATTAATAAATGCAAATGAAACCAAAAATTAAAAAAATACAAAAGATCAATAATGAGTCAAAATGTTGGGTTTTTTTTTTTTCAGTTTTTTATTTTTTGGCCAGGGCCAGGTTTAAACCCCCCACCTCTGGTATATGGGGCCAGCACCCTACTCCTTTGAACTCCAAGCACCACTCAAAATGTTGATTTTTTAAAAGATAAACAAAATTGACATACCATCACCCAGAGTGATTAAAAAAAGAGAGAGAGACGACCCAAATGATAAAATCAGAGGTGAAAAAGGAGACATTGCAATTTATTCTGCAGAAATCCAAAGGCTCACTAGAAACTCCTATGAGTAATTGCATGCCAATATTTTGGAAAACCTAGAAGATATAGATAAATTCCTAAACACATACAACCTACCAAGACTGAATCAGGAAAAAAACCTAAAACCTGAATAAACCAATAAAAAGTTAACAAGATAGAAGTAGTAATAAAAAGTGTCTCATCAAAGAAAAGCCCAGGAATCCATGGTTTCATTACTGAATTCTACCAAGCATTCAAAGAAGAACTAATACCAAGCCTACTTAAACTATTCCAAAAAGTTAAGGAGGAAGGGATACTCCAGACTCTACAAGGTCTGTATCATCCTTATACTAAAACCATACAAAGGTACAACAACAACAAAAAAGCTATAGGGCAACATCTCTGATGAACACAAATGCAAAAATCCTTAACAAAATACTAGCAAATTGAATTCAATAACCCATTATAAAGATTATCCATCATGATTAAGTGAGATTTATCCCAGGGACTCAAGGATGATTTAATAGGCAAATCAATCAATGTGATACATCATATCAACAGAAGGAAGGACCAAAACCATGTGCTCATTTCAACTGATGCTGAAAAATCATTTGATTAAAATTTAACAACTTTTCATGATAAAAAAAAAAAACTCTCAAAACACTAGGTATAGAAGAAATGCACCTCAGCATAGTGAAAGACATAAGGCACAGCTAGTATCCTACCGAATGGAGACAAACTGAAAGCCTTTACTCTAAGAACAGAAACAAGACAAGAATAACCACTTTCACCACTGTTATTCAGCAAAATATTGGAAGTTACTCTAGCAGAGCAATCAGACAAGAAAACTTGAAGGGCATCCAAATTTGAAAGGAAGAAGCCAAATTATTCTTTTTTTTTTTTTAATAATTTTATTGAATCATAATTATGTACATTGGTGCAATCACAGGGCACGATTCATATACATTCAGAAATATTTTGATCATACTGTTACAGATATCCTTCATGGCATTTCCTTGATCACT
>CAUYON010141392.1:0-52543 GCA_963573935.1 Arctocebus calabarensis
TGTAGTCCCAGCTACTCGGGAGGCTGAGGCAAGAGAATAGCTTAAGCCCAAGAGCTGGAGGTTGCTGTGAGCAGTGTGACGCCACGGCACTCTACCCAGGGCGATAAAGTGAGACTCTGTCTCTACAAAAAAAAAAAAAAATAGCACAAAGACTTCCTGTATCCCCTCCACTCAGCTTTTCCCAATGATAACCCAATGATATCACCACTGCACATCGTCAAAACCAGGGGATTCATGTTGGCCAAAACTGTTCACTCAGCTTACAGGCCTGATTCTTATTTCACCTACTTGTTTATGCACATGGTGGTGGTGTTTAATTTACATGTCAGGTAAATGTCACCACCGTCAAGATTCAGAATTGTTCAGTCCCACAGAACCTCTTTGCAGTTACCCCTTAATGCTCACACACCCGCAGCCCTAACCCTGGAACTGCTTACCTGTTCTATGTCACTGTAATTCTGTTATTTTGAAAATGTTATATAGAAAAAAAATTATATGCAAGTAATCCTTTGGGATGGACTTTTTTCAGTCAACATAAGGGCCTTCAGATCCATCCAAGTTGTGTGCATCAATAGTTTATTTCTATCATGAAGTTTTTTTTGGGGGGGATTCATACAGGATACAAAGAATTAGGTTACACTGATTGCATTTGTGAAAGTCCTTCATATAATTGTGTCCCACCCCCAAGAGGTGTGCCATACACTGTGACCTCCCATCCCTCTCCTTTTCCCCTCTCCCCACTTGCTCATTCCGCTATCCCTCTGCCCCCACCCTGTGTTAGCTCATCTGCTGCCTTCATATTAGATTTGAGTACACTGGATTCTTGTTTCTCCATTCTTGTGATGCTTTACTAAGAAGAATGTGTTCCACCTCCATCCAGGTTAATACAAAAAATATAAAGTCTGCATCTTTTTTAGTCTCTGAATAGTATTCCATGGTGTATATATGCCACAGCTTGTTAATCCATTCCTGGGTTATTGAGCATGTAGGCCATGCGTCCTCAAACTTTTTAAACAGGGGGCCAATTCACTGTCCCTCAGACCAGAGGCCCAGACTATAGTTTAAAAAAAGAAACTATGAACAAATTCCTATGCACACTGCACATATCTTATTTTGAAGTAAAAAACAAAACGGGAACAAATACAATTCACACCAACGCATGTGGCCCGCAGGCCATAGTTTGAGGACTCCTGATAGGCTATTTCCACATTTTGGCAATTGTAAATTGACCTGTGATAAACAGTTCAATGCAAATGTTCTTATGATAAAAGGCTTTTTCTTCTGCTGGGTAGATCCTAGTAATGGGATTACAGGATCAAATGGCAGGTCTAATTTGAGTTCTTTGAGGATTCTCCATACTTCCTTCCAAAAAGGTTGTATTAGTTTGCAGTCCCCCCAGTAGTATAAAAGTGTTCCCTTCTCTCCACATTCACACCAGCATCTGCAACTTATAGACTTTGTGACATGGGCCATTCTCACTGGGGTTAAGTGATATCTCAGGGCAGTTTTGATTTGCATTTCTCTGATGATTAGGGACGATGAACATTTTTTCATATGTTTGCTAACCATTTGTCTATCCTTTTTAAAGAGGATTCTGTTCATGTCTCCTGCCCAATGAATATGTGGGTTTATTGGCTCTTTTTTTGTTGACTAATTTGAGTTCTCTATGGATCCTAGTTATCGAGCCTTTGTCCAATTCAGATTCATAATAACTTTTCCCATTCTGAAGGTTGTCTGTTTACTTTGGTTGTTATTTCTTTAACTGTACAGAAGATTTTCAGTTTAATTAAGTCCCATTTGTTTATTTTTGTTGTTGCAATTGCCACTGGAGTCTTCTTCATAAAATCTTTCCAGGCCGATATTTTTAAGTATTCCCCCCACACTTTCTTTGAGGATTTTTAGTGTTTCATGCCTTAGATTTAAGTGTTTTATCCATCTTGAATTAGTTTCTGTAAGTTGTGACAGGTGCAGGTCCAGTTTCAGTCTGTTACATGGAGTTGTCCAGTTCTTCCAACAACATTTATTGATAGGGATTCTTTTCCCCAGAACCATAATTCTGTTCATTTGAAAGTATTATATAGAAAAAAACTATATAAACTATATAGCAAATAATCCTTTGGGATGGACTTTTTTCAGGCAGCACAATGGCCTTCAGATCCATCCAAGTTGTGTGCATCAGTAGTTTGTTTCCATCATGAACTTTTTTGTTTTGTTTTGATTGTTTTAGACAGAGTCTCACTCTGTTGCTCCAGGATAGAGTCTCATGAGCCTAACTCACAGCAACCTCAAACTCCTGGGTTGAAGTTATCCTCCTGCCCTAGCTGCCCATGTAGCTGGAACTACAGGCACCAGCAACCCCTGGCTAATTTTTCTATTTTTTGTAGAGATGGGATCTCACTCTTGCTCAGGCTGGTCTTGAATTTCTGATTGAAGGTATCATCCTGCCTTGGCCTCCCAGAGTGCTAAGATTATAGGCATGAGCCTCTGCACCTGGCCCTCTACTGTGAACTTTTGAAAAACCAGAAGACTGGGTAATGTAAGACCAGATTTCTCATGAAATAGCTGAAGCTGAGTAGGAAAAAGACTTGTTGGAGAAGGGAGGCTGTCTGAGTTCCCTGTGGTCCCAGTCCCTCTAGTCTTCCAGCTGCGCTTCCTGTACTCCACCCTGTGAGCATTTTGATTTGGAGCCATTGGCAGCAACAAATATTTCTGAAACTGATATAAAATGAGCAGTGTTTGACAGGTTAATGTATGCAACACATATATGAGATTAGAAATGGCATCCCTTTCTCAGGGAAGTTTGAGAAACGCTGTATTAAAAGGTAGAACTTGACCTTTTAAAAAAATGTAGTGTGGCCTATGATGTTATGCCTACAACTTTATTGGACCCTGGATTACTTTGTAAATGTTTGTGACTATAAATGATTTGACACTGGTTGTAGGACAGAGGTCTCACAGGGCTCAGGTTGAGGGGATGGAGCTGTTAGGAAGAGCAGGGTTTATCCACTTTCTCCATGTCTGTTGATAAAGAGGGCAGCGCCACAGTGAAGAAGTGATGCTCGGGAACTCCGCATTTCCCCATGGTTTTGCGGCCATCGTAGTTGGCTGTAGGGGTGTTGTTTGGTTAGTGTCTTTTCTCTTTTTCTGCTTTCTTCCCCACCCCGGCCTCCTCACTTTCAAAATCTGCAAATGTCCTTTGTGACAGGTGTAGGAAGGGCAATGGCAGCCTCAGATTTCATGGCTTTTAAAAGCCTTCCTAGGTCCATGCAGGGTCATACCCAGTGTTCTTTTAGTGGTAAGTAATCTGCTATGTTTTCTTTTTTTAAGTTATAGGTGGATTGCTTGAGCTCAGGAGTTCAAGACCAGCCTGAGCAAGAGTGGGACCCCATCTCCAAAAATAACTGGGTGTTGTGGCCGTTGCCTGTAGTCTCAGCTACTAGGGAGGCTGAGGCAAGAGGATTGCTGGAGCCCAAGAGTTTGAGGTTGCTGTGAGCTATGATCCTATGGCACCCTACCCAGGGTGACAAAGTTAGACACTGTCTCAGAAAAAAAAAGTTATAAACTATCTCACATGTCAATCCAGCTTATAAAACTATGCACCTATGTACAGTTTGAAGAGTAAGATAAACATCTGCATACCTACCACTCCACTTAAAAATTCAACATTTCCATTATTCTCAAAGTTTTTTCTTTGCCACTTTTTTTTTTTTTTTTGCAGTTTGGCCAGGGTCAGGTTTGAACCCGCCACCCTCGGCATATGGGGCCAGCACCCTACTCACTGAGCCATAGGCGCAGCCCTTCTTTGCCACTTTGTGGCTCAGTCTTTGCTCTTCTGTCCCTGCAAGTAATGGTGAAGTTGAATGTTGTGTATCATTCACTGTCTATTGTGGTTTTATTACCTTTGTATCCTTCTCTAACGGATATAATTCAGTTTTGCCCCCCTTTTTGAAAGTTCTGTAATAGAAATCATATGAGACTTTTATGGCTTATTCTGTGACATGGAAATTTATTTACCCAGTATTATTGTTGAAATTCATTTACATTCTGTATGGCATCTAATTTTTTGTGATTAAATTATTTTATTTATCCTTTCTATTATTGGTAGACATTTGTATTGATTCCAGGTCTGGAGATTGGGGTAGGTCTTGGGGGGCTGTGGGAGGTTGGTTATTATTAAAAGTGATCTTACAAACGTTGTTATAAATATCATCTGGTGGACATGTGTTTAGACTAGTAATGATTCTCAGTGGGGTGCCTAGCTAGCAGCATGTAGAAACTTTTCAGGAATACAATTTCTCCCTTTCAATCCCAAATCTGCTAAACCAGGAACTCTGAGGTGGGGACTCCACATTCTTATTTAAATAAGTCTGCAGGGTTTTCCCATCCAGGCTAAAACCCACTGCTCTGGGGTGTATACCCACTCTGTCTCAAAAAAAAAAAAAATGTAATTTGCTGGGTTTGGGGATAAGAACTTTCTGCTTACCAAGTCAATACCCATTTCCTGAGTGATTGAACCATTAGCATCAAACGAAAGTTATCCTTGTTCTCAGAAAACTCTTGGCAGGATCTGACTTCTTATCATTGTCAAAATGGTGTGTCAAGGGGTTCCTGGTGGGGTTTTAATTTGCATTTTTCTTTTTGCTAATGAGTTTCCTGTGTTTGTGGGCCTTTGGGCTCCCCCTTTGTTTCATCTTTCCGTAGTTTTCAAATTGATTTGTACAAGCATTTTGTATAATCTCAATAGATTTTTTTTGTAACTGAAGTATCTTCTCTAAGTTTATGGCAGTATTTTCATGTTATTTATATTATCTTTTGATCAACAAAATCTTTAATCTCAAATTTATCCATTTTTTTCTATGTTCTGAGCAGTTCATGTCATGATATAGGAATCATTCCCAACACCCAGAGTCATGGAAATATCCTTTAAAATTTTTTATGGCTTTGCCTTTTACATTAGAACTTTTTAATCCACTTGTGATTTGATTTTATTTTTGTGTTCTGGGGATCCGATTGACCCAGTACCATTTATTGAATATTCTGCCATTTCTCGGGTGGTCTACAATTTCCACAAAGTCATAAATCAAGTTTCCAACTGTAGGTGGGCTTCTCCTCAAATGTGTTGTCTATCCGTGGACCAATATTACACAAACATCATCTACCTTTAGCATAATTCTTACCAGTTTATTTTTAATCTTTAGGAATGTCTTAGTAAGAATTCTTGGCTTTTTGCTTTTCCATATGAGTTAAAATTGACTTTTCCTGTTCTGCAAAAACAGAACATGACAAAACCAATAATGAAAATAAGTCAAACTCAAAATTATGAACTGACAAGACCATGAAATTATAGGAAGAATAGCAGAATAAAACCAGATTGATTAAAAGTAAAAATAAGAACAAAATCAGTGAGAGTACATGTGTGAAATACAAGGAAGGAAAAAAGTTGAAAGTCATCTTTTTGAAAACAATAAAACCGATTCTTTCCTGAGAGTTTTCAACATAAAAGAAAATGGACAGAAATGAACAAGGTCAGACATTGAGAGGGAAGATTCTCATGATGAAGGACAGAATAATTATAAAAGAATTATATATTAGGAAAAAATTTTACTTTAAATTGGTGAAACCTATCAAATGAAGAAAGCTTATAGAGCAATTTATCAGTGACTGAAAAATATGTCAGTGGTTCTAAATCCATTAAGTAATTAAATCAGCAATTTAATATCTTCCCAAAAAGCAAAACAACTTTAGAGGCAAGTTTTTTTTGTTGTTGTTTGTTTTTAATTAAATCATAGCTGTGTACATTAATGCAATCATGGGGTACAATGTTCTGGTTTTATATACAATTAGAAATATTTTCATTAAACTAACTAGTTAACATAGCCTTCATGACTTTTTCTTAGTTAATGTGTTCAGACATTTATGTTCTACATTTAGTAAGTTTCACCTGTACCTTTCTAAGATGCACCATAGGTGTAGTCCTTTAGAGGCAGGTTTTACCAAACATTTAAAGGAACAGATAAATCCTGTTTTATAAAAATTCTTTCTCTTTGTTTTCTGGTGGTTACTTTTCTGTGGACAAGTCAGTAATCAATTTTATTATTGTCCCTTGGAAGGCACTGAGTGTATATGTGTGTAGCACTGTGTGTGTATGCTTTTGGTCATTATTTACATGTAGTTTTACTATGAGGTGCCTGTGTGCAGTTTTCCCTCTATTTATCCAATTTGGCATTTCTTTTCTTTCTTTTTTTTTTTTTTGAAGCTACACATTTTCTTTCTCTATTAAATCATAAGCACATATATCATGTATATATTAATGCATTTATGGGGTACAATGTGTATGTGATTTCATATAGAATTAGGAATACTTACATCACACAGGTTTATACCTCATTTCGTTTACTTAGTGTATTAAGACATTTATACTCTATCCTAATAGATCTGACATGTACCCTTGCATTATGCACCATATGTGTGAGCCCACCATTCACCCTCCCTTGGTCTGACTTCCCATCCCACCTCCCTCCTTCATCTTGAGCCATAGTTGTGATCTATTCTTCGTATGAAAGTATGAGTGATTGTAAATTAGTTTCATAATAGTACTGGGTACGTTGGTCTTTTTTTTCTTCCATTCTTTTTTTTTTTCCTTCCATTCTTCAGATACTTTACTAAGTAGGATATGTTCCAGCTCCATCCTTGTAAATGTAAAAGAGGTAAAGTCTCCATCTTTTTTAAGGCTACATAATATTCCATGGTATACATATACCACAATTTATTAATCCATACATGGGTTGATGGGCACTTGGGCTTTTTCCATGACTTGGCTATTAGGAATTGAGCTGCAGTGAACAATATGGTTTAAATATCTTTGTTATAAAGTGATTTTTTGGTCTTTTGGATATACACCTAGTAGAGGAATTGCAGGATTAAATGGTAGATCTACTTTTATTTATTTATTTATTTATTTTTATTTTTACATATACATGTGTTAATTAGGTTTCCACTTTTTGCCTTCACAGAATTTAAAAAGCTTAAAATTTAATAATAGTAACAATGTTTAAGATAAGGACTAGAAACAAAAAACATGTAAAGAAAGAATGAAGATAAATACGTTCAGAAAAGAAAACAGACAATTACTGTCTCAAAATATTAAGCAATATTAATATATTTAATTATGATTTAATAATGCAAAGAAAGTAACATTCACATTGTCAAATAAGAGTATGTCTATTATAGAATGCTTTGACTCTGAGGCTCAGTATGAAGTCAACAGTTAACTTCTTATTTTTTTTCCAAAGTCTCAAAAAATAGATAGCTAATATTATATAAATAAAAGTAAAAGAGAGTTTCAAAAAACAGATCATGCCAAAGCTTATAGACAAAAGAAAAAGAAGAAATATTTCAAAATCATTGTACTTGATCTGGTTACATCTGATATTGAAATTGGAGAAAATATAAAGGGAAATTACAAACATATTTTACTTATAAATGAGGATTCAATATCTTAAACAACATATTGTCAAGTTGAATTAAAAATTAATGTTTAAGTAATGTACTTGGTCAAAATTGAATCCAATTTCTGTGAGAATTAGTCACTATTTTCTTTTTTTTGTTGTTTTCTTTTCCTCACCCCCTCCCTCCTTCTCTCTGTCTGCTTTCCCCTTCTCCCCATGTCCCACTGTGTCATTCATTGTCATTAATTGTCCTCATGTCAAAGTTGAATACATAGGATTCATGCTTCTCCATTCCTGTGATGTTTCACTGAGAATAATGTGTTCCACCTCCATCCAAGTTAGTACAAATGCTGCAGTCTCCCTTGTTTTTGGTGGCTGAGTAAAATTCCATGGTAGGGAGACCTACTTTCAGATCCCTGAGTATTCTCCATACTTCTTTCCAAAAGGGTCATATTAGCTAGCACTCCCAATTTGGCATTTCTTAAATCTGTGACTTCTCCTCTTTTCTGAATTTTGGGAAATTCTCATCCAGTGTCACATCTAGCTTTTTTCCCCCATTCTCTTCCCTTTCTCCTTCTGGACACTCTTTTTACGTGTAAATTAAATTTTAGTCTGACATATATCCTTTTATTGCCTTTTCTTATTTTTCTGTGCTTAAAGTGTACATTTTTTCTACTCTTACTGCAATTAGCAATCTAATTTTCTACTCCAAATCATTTATTCTTCTTTTTCTTTATCTGTGCTGTTATTAAATTCATGTACTGACCTTTTCATTTCACTTACGTAAATTCCCAGTTTCCAAATTGATTCTGTTATATAGAGTCCCATTGTCTGCTGACATTGTCCATGCTTTTTACTCATTTTCATGAATATATACCTTATATATTATTTTAAAATCCACTTATAACTCTAAATTATGCATATATTTTCTCTCTCTCTTTTTTATTGTTTCTGGCTCCTGGTTATTTTCATTTATTAGGACATTTTAAAGGGTGTGGAGATAGGGTAGGCAGTTGGAGTATGGCATATCACTCTGATCTAGTCAGCAGTTGCAAGGAGCTAAGTAAAAAGGCTACATTGTTGAGTGAGGTCCTTCGCTTTTAATAGTCCCTGAATTCCAATTTTTGTCTCTCAACTCTGAGATTAAAAAAAGCTTCCAGTAGCTGGTTTCTGCTTTGTCTTGCCCTTTCACCCCATACATGCCTGGTCTAGGAGTTAGTAGCTTTCTCAAAGAGAAAGGCACATAGAATGTCTGGTTTGACTCCACTGTTCCTCCTCTTGCCCGCAAATTTTTGTCCCTTAAGTCCTAGCTGCCACAGTTACCCTGCACACCCTCCAATTTTGTCCTCCCTATATTACTAAGATTGAACCAAAGTCTAGGCTGCTAGACTTAGTGATTCTGTTCTGCTCAGGGAATTGGCCAAATAGGAAGAAATCAAACTCTGAAGGAGATAAAACAATAGCAAAGTAAGGTAGAGCATTTGTTTGTTCCCCACCCTTGGTCTTCTCCTTGCCGGTCCTGGAAGCCATGAGTGTTCTCAGATGTCTTCACAGAGTTTATTTGTGTATATTATCTAGTTTTCACAGCTTCTTTTCTTCCAGGGGTATCGAGATAAAAGATTTTCCTTTCTACCGAAAGGCTGAAGTTTACTTTTCTATTTAACATACAAACTTAACAACTAGAGTGTCATAGAATTCTTTAAATTTAACGGTAGATCTTTCAGTGTTTAAGCTCTTTCTGTCTCCTAAATTCTAGACAGTTTTACTACAGAAAAATGTGACTTTATTCTTTCTTAACTCAGTGTCTATTTAGGTTGGCATACACATGCACCTTTGTTTTGGAGCACCGTACATTCTTGCATCCAGCCTTCATAGCTGGGGCAGTTGGCCTTCTATTTGAAGTGCATCTTTTATGTATCAACTCTGTGAGGGTCTACTGGTGAGAAGCACACCTCGCCCATGTTTTTCTGATAATGTCTTGCTTCATTGTTCTTTAAAGACAATTTGCTAGATATAAGATCCTAAATTGAAAGACTGAAACAATATATATGTTAAGCTATTCTACTATATTCTTGCTTTCTCTGGGATATGAAATCACTCAAGATGCCTTTTCTTTGCAGTTGAGCTATCTTTTAAATATTTTCTAACTGCTTTTAAGTATTTTCTCTTTTCCCCAGGTGTTTTCAGTTCTATGATATTTTTAGGCACAGATCCTTCTTTATTAATCCTGATAAAGACTTTTGAGAGAAGGAGCTTCCCCCAAATTTTACACATTTCTGGAAAATTCTCAGTCATTTTATCTTCATATGTTGCTTCTTCCCTATTCTCTCATTAATTCCCCATCTCTACCTGAACACCTATAAGGCATAAGTTTTCACATTTATATCTTCCATGTTTCTAAGTCTCTCTTATGTATGTATATCTTTCTCCCCATGGTCTACATTCTGAATAATTTCTTAGCAATTATCTTGGAATTCACTAATTTTATGTTTGGCTACTTTTAATCTGTGAATTGGTATATCATTTGTTTGCATTTCATCTTCTTCCCTTTATATTTTTCCTCACCAAGGATCCCCCTGAGATTCGATAATTCACCTTTAAAATGATCTCGTCTTCTCTACTTTCATTCTATTTTCCATTAGCAAGACCTCAGGTCAGCAGGGCTTATAAAATACTCAGTACCCCTAGACCGTTCTATTACATTTCTGTAATCTGTTCTTCTTCCACTCTCCTTCCATTCTCCTAAACTATTGCATAACTTCTTTTCTGCCCTTAAACTTTTGTTGACTTAAAAAAGTATTTAATGAGTTATGATTCGGAAAAGGAGAGCTTTCTTTATTTCTTGTAAAGGGTGCACAGCCCACAGCGGCCGTTCTGGCAGGGTGGGGTTACCCCAGGAGAAACACGCGCCTACACAGTGAAGCTCTTGTCCTTGTATGGGGTCAGTGTTTAAAAATGGTGACAGTCTATGTCAAAAAAATGAAACAAGGACATGGAAAAAGTTCTCTGCAGGAGTTCTGTAGATGGTTAAAACCGTGTTAAAGGTGGTCAGTGGTCTTTCATCAGGAAAGGATGCTGGTCTGGCCCTTAGGAAATAAAGCCTGATGTTCTTTAGCCAGAGAGGGGGAAAAGGATGCGTGTCGGACCTTGAGTCCCATCATAGCTGGACACTCAATTTTAAGGTCGCTTTGGGATCCCCGTGGCAGAGAGGGGTCTGTTCAGTTCATGGGAGGATTAGGAATTTATCTTCAGAAGGCACTTCTAACACCTTTTCCCCATCCTCTCTTTCGTGTAATGACCATGATTGGTGTAAGTACCCCTCCACTTCGGTACCACCCCATCTGTGTCTGGGCCCTTCCAACGCCTGTATCTTCGGCTTTTCCTTCTGTGACTGAATTATTTCCTTCAGATGAACTGAATTATTGGCTAAGACGAGGCCTCCACTGGACCCCACTCTTCCACTGACTCAGAGAGCTCCAACTGTTCTTTCTCTATGCCCTACACACTTTCTCTCTCTCTGTCCTGGACCATTGCTCTATTCCCTTCCAGTTGCCACCCTATTTCTCTGCTTTTCTTTATGACAAGCCCTTTCAAAAAGTTGCTGCTCAACTAATTTTATCAAAGATACACATAGCTTTGTAATGAAGAAAATTCTCATGAGCTTTATGTCAGCTGCTTATTCGAAGTTAAATTTAGCAATTTAAAAGAATAAAAATCCTATTTAACCAGTAAATAGGTATTTATCAACAACTACCATTTTGTATACAGTTAAAACCTATAATCTCCAAAGAAATTTAAGAACAGGGAAAGGGAAATTGGTAGCAATGTAGTTTTTTCTAGTGAACAAATTCCTTTACTATTTGCTGTTTTATTGTATAAAACAAAAATGAAGGATATCTTTGAACATATAAAAATTATCAAAAACAAAACATGTGTATGTTGTAAAATAAAAGAAAGTTGATGAAGCAAGCCAGATTAATACACTGGAGGAAATCAACATAACAGCCTTCACTAACCCAAAAAGGATTAACAGAAGGCACTTAATATACCAAAGGAATATACAGGGGTTTAGCATGAAGAGAAGATATAAATGACATATAGATTTCAGGGCAAAGGGCTATTCTACAGACTATCTCCAGAAGGATATATTGGCAATCTCCTACAACCAGTAAGAGGGTTTGGAAAGAATATGAAAAACGTGTAAAAATCATTGTTCCTGTACCCTGCAATAATCAATTAAAATGTATAAATTTTAAAATGGTTCTGTTACTTTTACAATAGTATCATAATTCTAAGTTACTTAGGGAAATAATAAAACATGCAAAGTAAGTGTGGTGAAGAGTAAGAAAACATTGTGAGAACATATTTTGATGTTATAATTAAATATTGTAAGAAAATGCTACCAAGTCCTGAATATATGGAAAAATCTTTAATGAATAGAAACACCAATATCAAGAGATCGGTTATCTCCACAGTGACATGTAAATTCAGGACAAGTCCAATCCAAATTTTACCAAGAGTTGTATAGAACTTTACAAATTGTAAAGAAACTAAAATACGTGTGCAAGAGTAAAGAGTAAAAAAGTATCCGAGATAATTTTCAGAGTGTAGGATCTGAGCCTTGTCCACTCAGATATCATCTGCTTACTAAATTATAGTGTAAAAATGTGTTCGTGGGAAAACAATAGGAAAATGTCTGAGTGGAAGAATTTAGAGTGCCCAGAAATACTCATGTGGGAACTTTTTGTATGATGGAAGTGGCAGTGGAGACAAGTGAGAAAAGTATAGATCGTTATAGGAATTTAGTTGTAAAAGATTACTATCTGTACAGAAAGCGTTCAAATTGGAAGCTTTTTTTCCTGATTAAAATGAAACATTGAGAAAGAATATAGATTATACAAACACATACATACAAAATAATATTTTAGAAGAAAACACGAAATAACTTTATCATCTCAGAGTAGAACATAGTTCCTTATGTAGAAGGTTGAACATTTAAGGTACGAATTCTAACATTAAAGAATAATATATCTGACTACATAAAAAATAAAGCCTGTTTCTGCCTAACTTTTCATTGATAAGAGTATAATGGACAAATTGCACACTGTTCATTTGAACAGAAGCTGTATCAGTTAAAATGAATGTACGTAGTTTATGCATACAGCACCAATGGAACAGTAAAACATACTGTTGGTTAAAATATTTGCAGAATGATATGAACATTTTCTTGCTGTGTATATTGTTTCTAAGCCTAATGTGTCCTCAGGTGGGAAAGATTCACATCAAATGTAGGATAAGGTTGCCTTTATGAATGAGAGGAATAAGACTGAGGAGGGTTGACTGTGGGGATCAAGTATCTGAAAATGTTTTATCTTTTAAAATGTAAATAATAATCAGAAAAAAGATGACAGCAAGCACATTAACAACTCATAATACTTGGGAGGGATGCATAGGTATTTATAAAATTAGTCTATGTATTTTTTGTATTCCTCGACCATTTGGTAATACAATGTAGAAATATTATCTGAGGTATAGAGAAAAAATGATCTACAATTTTATGTGGTGTCAATATAATCCTAACACCTAAGCTTGTACAGAAGACAAAAAGCAAGCAATAAATGTAATGTATGGGCATCTATGTAAAACATCTTTAAGTATTAGCAAATAAAATACAACAGTCCATTAAAACACTGTTAGACCTCTGTGAAAAGGAGTCTCTTCCAGAAATACAACGTTGCTTTGATGTTATAAAACTATAAATGCAATACTTCATTTTAATGTTTTTAAATGGCAAGGAAAGAAAACTTTAACAATACAGAAGATTCTGAAAGAACCATTGATTAACCACCATCCATTCCTGATCTTAAGAAGAATAAAAATTAAACCTGTATTGGAATTGATGGATGTAGTCTTGTTTAAAAAGTATTTTCATTAATTTTGGAGCAGATACAAAAGAGTCTTTATGGAATATTTAAAATATACAAAGAATATCCAAATGATCACTTATATGTAAATTTTTAATTTTCATATTAAAAAATATGTGTGTGTATTCTTAATGTGATACAGTATCAAACTGGAAACCCACATCATGCTTAATGATAGAAAAATGGAACACTAGGGCAGTGCCTGTGGCTCAAAGGAGTAGGGTGCCGGCCCCATATGCTGGAGGTGGCAGGTTCAAACCCAGCCCGGCCAAAAACTACAAAAAAAAAAGAAAAATGGAACACTAAACACATTTTCATTAAAGCTAGGAATCAGACAATAATATCTCCCTCAACAGATTTATTTAACATTGTTTTGTAGGAGCAATGAATTTAAACAGGAAAGACCAAAGTTACAAATAATAGAAACGAAGAAACAGAAATTCCTTATTTGTAGATTATGTAATTATTGTCTTAAAAACCCTAGAAAAATGCCATAAAGTGCTGTTTAATACGACAAAATTCAGTGAGTTACTACTTTAAAAAACTAATATATACAAATTATTTTCATTTGCAAAGAACAACGAGTTTGAAAAATATAATAGCAGAAATGATTTCATTTACAATAGGAGTCAAAACCAAAGAAATACATGATAGCTACCAAACACTTTTTAATGTTAGAAAGTTTTAAACAATAAAGCAACATTGCTTTTTGGAAAGAAAGCTTTACTTCTACTCAAAATGGAATAATTTGCATCTTCGAAGTGGCTCTGACAGTGACTTTTTCTTTTTTTTTTAATTTTTATTAAATCATAATTGTGTACATTGGTGCAATCATGGGACACAATGTGCTGACTTTATATACATTCTGAAATATTTTCATTGAACTATTTAGCATAGCCTTCATAACCTTTTAATCACAATATGAAAACATTTATATTCTACATTTAGTAAGTCACAAGTTGACAACTAATAACCACAAGTTATCTTAATTTCATCTTCTAAACCAGCGTTTCTCAACCTGTGGGTCGCGACCCCTTTGTAACTATGAAAATACTTTACGGCATTAGGAAGGTAGAGAACCACTATTCTAAACTATCTATGGAATTTATTGTTTATTTATTTAAGAGAGTCTCACTTGCTCACCCTCCATAGAGTGCCATGGTGTCATACCTTACAGCAACCTCAAACTCTTAGGCTCAAAGTGATTCTCTTGCCTCAGCCTCCTGAGTTCCTGAGACTATAGGGACCTACTGCCCAGCTATTTTTAGAGACAGGGCCTGGCTGTTACTCAAGGTGGTTTTGAACTCCTGAGCTCAAGCAATCCACCTATCTCGGCCTCCGAGAGTGCTGGGATTACAGGTGTGAGCCACTCTGCTGGCTACCTATGAATTTTAAAATAAAGTGAGGCTCAAGTTTGGAAGTTAACTTGCTCAAGATTTCACTCCTGCCTCCTGTTGTAATTATCAGGTGTTCTTTGGAGGTAGAGCCACGTCCTATTTGCATTCACGTTTCTAGCACCCCTCATAGTGTAAGTGCTTGAAGGAAACCTCAAACTCACCAGGCCCTTCTATGTGAAGAGTCACAGATTTCAGAGGTTGATAGAAATTGGTCAGGTAAATGTGTTCCTTTCTGATGTAGACATTGTTAGCTGATCATTTTCCTGTGGCTATACAGCCTCGACATTGGTAGATTTGAAGAGTTTTTTAGGAGTCTCACTGTTGGTACAGTTTGTCCTGTGGCCTGCCTCTTTGTGACCTTGGATTTTTCCATACTGCTTTCCCTAAATTCTAATACATCAACATCCAGAAGTGAAAGAAAAAAAAAAGAGTAATTAGGTTGATGGGGCAATGGCATTTCAAGATAGGAAGCTATTGTATCTGTCTGTTGTAGATTGTGACTCTTTCATTCCACACTCTTCCTCCTTGTGTGTCTTTGAACTTATTTCTAAGGGCTACTATAGAGAGAGTCCCAAGTTTAATCTCCTTAAGATTGTCCCTCTCTTGTGTTATCAAGCAGTCCTATGATCTTATTTGTCTTTAAATCAGGTATTTCTGGTCACCGTCTGGAATTTTGAGCTGTACATGATCCCCTTGGCATTATTGCTGCTCTTTGTCTACAATTTCATCAGACCCACAAGAGGCAAGGTCAGCTGCGTGCAGGACAACCAGGTAAGCCGAGGTCCAAAGACTTCTGACATTTGACCTGAGAAAAAAATGTATCAACAATAAACAAGGGTCACCAAATCATGGCCCAGGTCCATGGTGCTTGAGCTACGAGGTGCAGCTCTGCCACGTATTTTGCGGGGGGGGGTTATCAGGTGTTGCTTAGTCCCGGCCAATAGTGTTCCTCTGGATCTTTGCTTTAATTTCCATTCTGGAAGCACTTGTGTATCTGGTTCTTTGTAAGGTTCTTGTGCATAACTTTCTCAGCCAGTGCAGAAAAGCCATCGGTGTCTGTCTGAGCCTCTCCAGGGCACAGAGAGAACTATGGGAGATGAGTCTTTCCACAAAGGCGCCACAAACGTGTTCTGTCTGTCTCGAAAACTCGGGAGATTCTTGGAGGTTTAACTTCCAGGGCAATCAAAAAGTAGGTGGGCATAAACCCCTGTATTTTCAGGTACCCAAATTAGTCTTAGACTTCTCAAATGTCCCATTATGTTGAAGACAGACAAGACATCTCTTACCATCTACTCCTCTTCCTTCTCCCTCATCCTACTTCATAGGATTTTTCTGCTCTAGGTATGCAGAAACTTGTATTTATAGCCTTGTTTTTGATGTAATCTTGGCATTCTGTATTGAAGAACCAAGCTTTTGAAACAGAAATCTAAAGTTCTAACAGTTGATCATTCCCTTTCTTAAAAGATCACCTCCACATCATTTATAAAAAAGAAATCATCTTGGAAGTGATAGATGTCTAGGGGATGTTTCTCGTTTCCTTTGGGTTGGAAGGAATGTGGGAAAAATGAGTGTTGCAGCAGGAAGTAAAACCTCAGGCAATTTCAGAATTCCATTCTGTTGGACTGTGATTATTTAATGCAATAGGCACAGACAACTATCAGTGAGATAATAGAACCATGTAATAAATAAATTGCTTTACAGTCCATTTAAGGAACAGGCTTCACAGAGGTATAGATAAGGTAAATTTTTACAGAGAACTATCTCTAATAACAAATGCTGTCAACTCACATTTTTATCATGTTTAATCAGATTTTATTTTGCCTACTATGTATATGTGTTTACAGTGTGTATGTATGTGCAGACGTGTACATTGATTTGAGCATGTACGTATGTTATGTGCACATAAATATACTTGTTGTACACACATTTATATGCATATACATACCTTTTAAACAAAAAATTCAAATTCATCACCTAATTTTGATGATACGACTATGAAGGAGGCAAGAATTATTTTTATGTTATGCTTGATGAAACTACAGGTCATAGTGGCAAAGTGATTTGCCCAAAGTCACAGTGGAAAAAAAAGTGCTGGAATCCTGTTCTAAGCTGAAAACTTCTAATTCCTAATAACAGTGTTTTTTTCCTCCCATAACCAGTTTCCATTACACTTCCATTTATACGTTAGCTTTCATGAGACATGCTTGCTGCCAATAGTCACTAGGTTAGTTCCCCCAGAGGGTCAATGAGTGTCACACAAACTGCTAGTTGAATCCCATGAGAATTGTGGGAGGTAAGGCTATACCAGCCCTGGAGAAATTTCTTGATAAGCGTTCAGTGGTTTTGTAGAATATAACAGAGTACTCTCTGGATTTCAGAGTTACTTTCCTTTAAGAGCATGATATTGATAATTCTTTTTACTACTGGAACAATGGCATCTGAACAGCATGGCTGACCTTTGCAAGGTTAAGCAGAAACCTATGTGTTCAAGCTGAAATTGGACCCGGTTGTCTAATACTGAGCACTCCTTCTAAACCACTGAACCCACTCGATTGTGTCTCTATGTGTGTTCATTTTTAAACATTGCAGTGGAGTGATTAAAACCTGCCTATTACATAACCAAGATGTTCAACTAATCTGAACAAACCCATTAGTAGCAAGAGGGGTGCTGTTGCCCCTGAGCGAAAAAGTCAGGCACCATCCAGTCCAGGGCAGAGCCTTGAGTTCCCTCCTCTTCCCTCACCTGCCCCTTCCAGCCCCAAAGTCCCAGCAAAATAAAAATACCATGTAGAAACTGTATTCTTAACTTATCCTTAAGATGGATTAAATGCAGACTACTGCATTTTCTATTGTCTAATGTCTCAGTAACAGCCCCAAAGGGAGAGAGCAGTCATCATAACAATAAGCCTAGCACAAACGGAGTGTGTATTCTCAGCCTTAACATAGTAGTCGGTTCATTTGTCAGAATAAGAACAGCACTGTTTACAGAAAGTACAATTTGGCAATGTCTTTTCAAAGCTGGATGCCTTGGAAGGTCACTGGCCTAATAGCTTTATTTATAGTTAACAGTGTTACGTAGACTATGCTTATTGTTTACAGTCTTACCGCAGTGTCCCTGAACTTTAAACTTATTTTTCAAGAGGGTATAATGCATTAAAAAGTACTAATGCTTAAGTTCTCCAGAAAAACTTAATGTGCGTTTGGTCGTTCTGGTTGATGTTTTATTAACTCACTATGGGGTTTCCTTTTAGGAAAGCACAGACGTAGATGACGAAGATGATGAGGATGACAAGGTGAGTAAGCTCAAGAAAGAACGGAAAAAGGAACGTTAACGCTGTCAGCAGATCACACTTCTGGTTGGGTTGAGGGATGAGCCTCTTTAACTTCTTTTTCTTTTAGTATTATGGAGTGACCAGTAATATCGTTGTAATTTTTTAAAATAGGATATCCCTTCTTAAGCTTTTTTAAAATGAGGCCGAAAGGAGTGAAACGGAAGGAATAATTGAAATGTTATAAAAAGCATACCTGCAGGAGGGCTTTCGCTGGATGCAAGCCAAGATTAGCCTTCCCCTTTGTAGATAAAAGGGAGCCCAGGAAGTCAAAAGGACATCAAGTGAAATTGCTGCTCCTTGGGGTTCATGTCTGCGCTCCGCGGGGTGGTCACCCACTTCCGCGCCTGTCACTTCCCCAGCTGTTGCTGGCAGCGTTTTCAGCTATATGTCGATGTACATCTGTCCTTTCTCTTCTCCTGGGAGGATCTCTCAAATCTGCTGCTTTTGTTGTCATTATGCTTTCAGACAAACCTTCTGGAATAAAATGAAAAAAGTGAAGTGCCAAATGAGATGCTACTAGCTTAATGGACATCGGTGCCCTAATACCTGTGGGTGTGTGGAGCTAGTGATGGTGGCATGTAGGAGGCATGGGGGAGAGGGAAGGGAGGGCAAGAGGGGGGACCTTAAGAGTAAGTAGCCAATCTAAATGCCCACAGAATAGAAATTAATTCAAAAGCACTGGCTCTGTGATACAAAGAGCCTTAAAATTAATTGAGTGGACCAGATGGTTTTGCCTGTTTAAAGCAAATCAGGTGGGTTACAAAGTATATTTTATTTGTTGTGCCAAGATGATTACTAACAGGAAAATAATAAAGTTTCATATTTTTAAAAAATGAAACAGACCTTTTCGTGATAGTGGCAACTTTCTTCTTGATGAATTGACGTTAGTAGTTTCTGAGTGACAAAGTCATGAATATTAAGTCACAGGCAAGCTGAAGTGTATGATGGGATGTTTGACCAAAGAAAATCACAAGTATTAATGAAATCATTTTAAACTTGTGTTATTTTAAACCTGTTATTCAGTCAAGGTAACAACTGCAAATTTGGGGCTTCTGTCTGTCTGACCGGCCAACTATAAATTGGGGATCTCACAACCCCCTCTTTGGGTAAGATAATGTCCAAGGTTGTATCACAAAACTCAGCGAAATATTTACTTGCATTTGCTCCTTTATTATAAAGGGTACAAGTCAAGAATAGTCAAGTGAAAGAGATGTAGTGTAAGGATGAGGGCAGGAGCGTGGAGCTCCCAGGCCTCGCCAGCCCCTCTCAGTGTTCACCAGCCCAGGAAGCTTCTTTTTATGGAAGCTTCATAACGTAGGCACAATGGATACAAACATTGAGCATTGGTGATTAAGTTGATCTCTCCAGCCCCTCCTTCCTCCTCGGTGTATGTGGGGGTAGGGGATTTAAAGCTTCAGCCCCCTAATCATAGGTTTGGTTCCCCCTGACAACCAACCCCTCAACCTTAAGGGACTTTGAAAAGTTGCCTCCTTCACATGAACTCAGGCGTGCTTGACAGGAGCACGTCATGAATAGCAAAAGATGCTTTTCTTGTCTTTCTAAGTCTGACGCTTTTTGAAGAACTGGGGGATATAAGCAAATATTATAATAGAAGATGTTCCCATGTGCTATCACTTAGGGAATTCCAAAAATTTTATGAGAATCAACAGCAAAGTCCAAATCTGTATTTCTTATTATGTGACAGTCTCATACTAGACAATATTCTACGTATTTACAAACCAAGGCTTTGAACATAAGGCATCTGTCTTTCTGTTTGGCACACCTGCTTGAATCATCAGTGGAAGAAGGTGCCTCCATCCTTTAGAGATAATTGTGACCAGGTATCTTTGGCCTGTCTAATAAAGGAGAGAATCCACCAAAAAGACAATGAATGAAACGGTGATATTAATTAACTAGCAGACAACAAAATTAGGATATAAACCTAGACCAGTGACTTTCAAAATCTACTTTACCACTGATGTAGGATCTGATCTGGAGATAGAGCCACTGGGGCTGTCCCTCCAGCCTTTCTGGGCAAGTATGACCAAGAGAAGAGTTGGATGGCAGCGTCTGCAGGAATGAGGCTGGGAGCTCTTGTATTCAGGCAGGCACGGCCCTGAGCATAACCACGTGTCAGCCTGTCCCGTGTTGCCTAGGGTGGCACTAAGCCTCTCCTCCTTCCCTCCAGGGCAAGTTCATTCTCAATATGTTTTTTACTTAATGTATTTCATTTGGGCCTTTTGATAGACACGGCATAACCGTGATTGTTTTGCTTCCTCGAGTTTATACTTCTATGCAATGTTCTAGAGGAATCCATATGTAATGGAATGTTGACTTGTATGTATGACGCTTCTGCTTAACACAACCCCTCTCTTTCTAGGGGAGACTGGCACACTTTTCAGCCCTTGTCTGTTTCCTTTTCCTCTCCTTTCTCTATGGGATCTATAAACTGGAGGGATTTTCAACTTTAGGACTTCCTGAGTGCCCATCCACATTATCTCTTACTATATACAAGATAACGTTTCCTCTCCACATGTGGTGGCCTCCATCCCTGAGACGTGTTCCTTGCAGACACAGACACGCAGTCAAGGTGGTGGCTCACATAAAGATCCTACCCACTCTGCCTTCTGGCTTCTGTTGCGTATAAGACGTGACAGACTCTGCTTCTGGGACCTGTAACACACCCAGTGAGAGATGAATTGTTTATAAATTATAAACACACAGCCGCTCTGTTCAAAACCAGAAGAGGAGAGAAACTCCTTTCTACCTAAACTATCCATCTTGAAAGTGACACTCTTTAATTGCTAGCGCCCCGTCCCACCACATACCATCACAGACGACTGTGGAAGATGAAAGCGTGCTGGGACCCGGTGCCACAACCTCCTCAGGAGATGAATGCTTCCCCTGCTCTGTCTCCAACGCACAGACAGGACACAGTCTGGCGTCTGTCATACTTTTATCATCTGGAATGTGGATTGTTGTAAAATTAAATCACTGTGGCCTCTTGTTCCTTCTCATTGTGCAGGGTACATGGTAGAAACCTGTACTAGAAACCAGATTAGATTCCACAATTTTTCTGCCTTTTCTTTGTGGACTTTCGGTCATAACTTGTTCAGAACTTACAAGTAACTACCTTTTGGCTTTTAGGAAATGAAATATCCAGGCTAAACTTTGAAAAGAGGAAATCCCTCTAACACCTGAAGGCCCATGTGAGAACTTGCATGTAACAAGTACAGTTTTCTAGGGTCTCCTGAACAAACAGATAATGGCTAAGTTCAGCCAACAGCAATCAGTTGACATTTCTTATTTGTATTACATTCTGTATGTGGAATCCTTCCGTGTGAACCTTATTTGTATGGATGGATTACAATGAAAATTGCATTAATTTTCTACACAGTAAAGGTCAGTAATTGAAGCATGAACCAAGAAACTATTGTGTAAAATGCTGTATCCCATACTTAGGAAAGGTCAGGCAAGATAATAATATCTTGTTTTCATTGCTGGAGGTATAAATACTTGTATTAGAGTTTGTTTCCTTTTCCAGACCAACAATCACTTACATAGGCTATTTTATCATTTACTATTAAAGAAAGAATCACAAGGGCATGTAATAAAAGGAAAACAAAAAGCAACTCTGCTTATTGCTATCCAAAAGAAACTTTACTGTGATGCCTGCATCCTAGATTGGTTTATTTATAACTAGGCTGTCAGTAAATAGGGATTGAATGATCTGTTCTTTTAGGACTATTAATGAGGTCACAGTTGACTGACAGTACTCATAAAGAAACAAAAATCACCCTTTTATATCAATTATAGATGAAAGACATGGACATGTTCCTGTAAGAAAAGAGGAAATATATAATAGTTTTTTGTCGATTAGGAATGTTTTATAATGGAGGGATACAAATGAACATTATATCTATACTTTCCCAAATTAAGATGTCATTAAAACTTAAGTACATTTTATATCATCAATTTCAGTGTTTAAAGTGATTTTCCATTCAATCTGATTAGTCCCCTCATGATCACCCAGGAATGGCCTCTATAGCAGGAGAAGTACATGGCTTATGTATTTAGAAGGAGTTCTCACTGTGAATTAACCTGAGGAGTCGTGTGTGTGACATGGCTAAGCCCATCATGTTCATTCCCTGTTTCTTTATCCCAGAGAGACAGAAAATGATCTATGATTTCCTAACCAGGGAAGACTATTGATTATGGAGGAAGTCTTCTTGCAATCTAAGAAGAGGTTTTTTTGTTTTTGAGGTGGGAAGGGGGAGGTTGGCTTTAATAAAAGGGTATACTATACAACCTTTTCTTAGGAAGACAGATGGCCAACAAACACAGGAAAAAATGCTCATCATCTGTAATCATCAGAGAAATGCAAATCAAAATCACTTTGAGCTACCACCTAACCCCAGTGAGAATAGTCCACATCTCAAAGTCCTAAGGCTGCAGGTGCTGGTGAGGGGAAACCCATGCACTGTTGGTGGGACTGCAAACTGGTACATCCTTTTTGGAAAGAAGTATAGAGAATCCTCAAAGAACTAAAAATAGACCTCTCATTTTACCCCTCAATCTCATTGCTAGGTATTTATACAGAAGATAAAAAAATCATTTTATCATAAGGATGTTTGCACTTGGATGTGAATAGCAGCTCAACTCACAAGTGTAAAGAAGAGTAGTTTTACTTAAGATTCCTTTGTGCCTTTGTAAGAATATCCAGAACACAGTCTTGATGTGATTAGTGATTTTTTTTTCTAACTCTTGCTTAAGCAGTGGTACTTATTGAAGACAAAGTGTGATTTTTTAAGAAATTAAAAACCCAGAGGGTACTTTGAATGGTCAACAGTATCTGTGAGCACACACTCATACTTTCAGAGGTCTATAACTTGTATGCAGGGCATATTGTAGAGGACCTGCTTAGGGTTAATTTTCAGGAGAAAAAAGTAAATAGTAATTTTGATTCAAGTCCTTTTAATTTGATTTAATATGTTTTGGGGGGTGATGAAGTGATTTAATTGATAAAATTTCACTATCTTACTTTCAAACCTTTAATAGTAAAGTGGATGTTAGCTGATTCTAAATGATCAATTCATGCATGTTTTGAATGAAAGGGGATGTCTTCCTGATTTCCTGTAGTACTTGAACATATCCACTTGTCCAAATTTACTTTAACAAAATCAAATCTCCATTCTTAGAAATGTTTTACTTCACTTGCCTTTAGAAGTAATCCAGAAAATCATGATACTAATATGGGCTTTTGTAACATTATTCAGAGTAGCCTACTTAGCACCAGGCTGACATTTCCAGTAGTCACAGATCTTTGCAATGTGTACTTGGTATGTTTCTCCCCAATACTGTGAAATGTTACACCAGTCTATAAATTAGATGAAATATCTTTCTCTTAGTTAATATGCACTATCTGACAGAATACTGTCACAGGCCTTGATTTTCTAGTAGCCTATAGAAGTTGAAAGCCCTATTCTGAAAAATCCAAAATAGGAAATTCTCCAAAATTCAAAACTTTTTGAGCTCTGATTCTCAAAGCAAATGATCTTTGGAACATTTTTGAATTTCAGGATTTTTGCATTGGGTAATGAACCAGTAAAATGTAAATATTCCAAATTCCAAAACAATCTGAAATCCAAAACACTTCTATTCACATGCACTTTGGATAAAGGGTATTCAACCCGTACTATATCTAGGTATTTAATTTCCCATTGCCTAAAATCATTACATCAGCTGGAGGTAGAATGCATCGGATATTGCATAACATTGATCCAGAAGTGATTATTTTTTTCTAAAAATAGTAGCAGCTGCTTCTGTCTTTGCAAATATAGTCCCCATCTGTTTTTGTTTCTTGCCCTAAGTCGTAATTATCCAGTGAGTTTACAGGATAATTGATAATTTATAAAATAATTGATAGGAAAGTGAAGACACTACTGTTTACCTTAAGGGAAGAGTAATCCATTGAATTAAATATTAAATGAAGTAAAAGCAATCATTTAAAACAAGATCATTTTGAATAAGAATTATCTAAACAATTAGATTTAGACAAATATTAATAATTTTAGAATGTTCAGGGTTTGCAAGGCTGCTTTTATATGTTTTAGCTCATCTAGTACCCATATTAAAATGCTTAATTTGGTATTATTTTATTCTAAGAATTAAACTAAGGTCAAGAGAAATGAACATATCTGAGATTCCTCAGCCAGAAGAGTACTCTCTGACTCAAATCTTAGTTATTTTTGATCTTGCTATATTGTTGTGAAAGTAACATGTCATTAATTTATTGGCTCATTCTTAGGCATTATTTTGCTAACATTTATTGTTTTCTCTGTATCAGAGAGTCTATGAGTTTGCATCCATAAACAAGGTGCTCTTAGGAAACCCAGTGCCCTGCATCAGGGATGCTAAAATGGGGTCATATTTGGGCTGAATCTTAGGGTAATTCATTTATCACATGAATATCTTATACCCTCCTACTTCCCCACCGGGGAGAAAATCAAAGCATGCACAAGGCTGAAATCAGCAAGTGCAGCTCCCTGTATATTTATCTACAGTAGTAATAGTTCTAGAAACCTCTTTTCTCTGTTTACCTTGTAGTGGCATGGCCTTCTGTCCCTTGGCTCAGAGAAATGTTTAATGAAGTAAATCTATCCAGGGACTAAATTCTAAATAATTTTTTTTTTCTGAATTGTTGCTAGTTTTCCAATTGTTTTATGAGTGCCTTCCCCCTGAAGTTGTTCATTCCTTCTACTTTTTCATACCTACCTAATCTACCTAATCTGTTGCAGATTAAAAAACAAAAAAAGCAAATACCAGCGCAGTGTCTAAGAGCTTATATAATGAACAGATAGAGCAGTATAAAACCACTTTGAAATGATATTGATTTAAAATACCCATACAGTTTTCTGTTCATTTCCCAATGCAAAAAGAACTGCTTGAGAAAGAAGTCCTCTGCAGGAAGAATACAGATTCTCCCCCCACCTCCCCTTTTAATAGCATGTATCATGGGGCTCACTCTGTGTGTGTGTGTATGTATGTGTGTGTGTACGTGCGTCCACATGCCCATAGAATGCCTCATGGGAAGAAATTGTGAAGACGGTTCCCAGTGCATTAAGCCAGGATTCCTCAGGAACAATGTTTAATCTCATGTATCAGAAATATCACTTCTAATTCTTTGTTATGACACATGCTGAGGAGTTTTTTCATGCTAAATGCCACTCAATCTATTTCTAATGTTTATAATTTTTCAAGTTTTTAAATTATGGGCTTTGCATATTCAGTGGGATGAAACAGACCAAACACATTCCTGTGTAAAGTCTAAAGGTATATTTTTGCATCTTTAGTCTAGATGGCTGAAATTGCTGGAGGATCTTGAGACAAAATGTTTGCATTGGTCCCTTTTGGGAATTCTTTGTATTCTATGGCAAATACTACTCAATTTCTTCAGCATGTCAAAAGGATTTTTCCTGACAGCATCAGTGTTCGGGACTATACCCCTGATTTTGCTTAGGTAATAAGTAAAGAAATGAGAATTTTTCCAAATTGGAACATGCAGGGAAGATTTAAAGTAACATACTGATTATATAATTAATTCTCAGTTGTAAATTCATTTTGATGGTGTTAATTCTCTCCCAGAGGCTCAGAGCTAGTTTACTGCACCTCCAGTGCTAAACTCATTGGAGACATCAGCAAGGCAAAGAAGGAAAGATTTGCCTTCTGATTTTTTTTTCTTTCTTTTTTTTTTTTTGTTTCTAGGGAAAGAACAAGTATATTATACTACAGACACATTATTTTTTTCTAATTCAACTACTTCTAAAACCTAGAAGAAAGACATAATCCTTTTGAAATTTTGTAAACGGACAGTGAAAAAAAATGGTCTTGTATTCATCTTTATATGATATTCATTTGGGGGTTACAAAGTAGAAATTTTTCATCTTTTCTCTTTCAGTGAGTGCCACTCTTTGGAGTGTATTGAAAGGCAAAGGAATCTTATGAAATATGAATTCTAGATTTGAAAAATCTTATGCTTTCCTTTAGTATTTGAAGATGCTTGCTTATAAAGTGAACCCTAAATCATGGGAACTGTACTTTATGCCTCCACATTTTTTCAGGTTTATAATGGGAAGCAAAATCCCATTATTTTTAAATACTCACATGGGCATCTAAAACTGTGTGTTTAGCCACAATTACCTTGTGCATTTGTTTAATCACACCAGTGGCCACCACTGTTTTTATTACACATTTCTCTCTATAAATTGGAAGACTTTCCATATGAGGGGAAACACCAGCTCATGTGACAGCGCGTCTGTCTTTCTGAATGAATCACTGTTACTCTTCCTGGGCAATTTGGTAGCAGCAGCAGATGCAATGTTGTGTTTGCTAAACTGTTATCCCACATTCCCCGGTTCAATCTGAAATGTGTAAATAAAGCCAGCATGATGCAGATAGAGCTGCAGATGATCTTTCATACAACTCGGGGCAACATGAGCAGACTTGTCCTGGCAGAGCATTTTGTTTTGTTTTGTCTTGAAACTTAAATTAGCCCTAGTATTCTTTCAACTAGACAAAAAGGTTGTTCCTTCTTTTGTATCTTTGCCTTCTTCAAGGGAAGGACCTTATGTTTATGCAATACCTCGAGTATACTGGTTACTGTACATGTGTGATAATGTTTAATTCTCCCAACACTTCCAATCACAGTAAGGATTATCTTTCCTCAGATAACCAACTTGAGACTCAAAGAAGGTAAAGAACTTGTCATGATCACTTGGCAGCAGATGACAGGATTAGAGTCATCTGACTCCATACCCTGTTATTCATAGACACATCACTTAACCCTTCTGGACCTCAGTTTCCTATAAATGGAAATCCTAATACCAAAAGCTTTGTTATATGTCCACTGGTGTAGTATCTTAGTAGATATAATTAGAAAGGACCCACAAAATCAGTAGTATCTTTTTTAAAGGAATAAATGGTACAGTGCAGAGAGTGCAAAGAGCACCTGCTATCCAGATGATTAAAAGGGTAGAGATGTAATGCAAATTGAGAGAACAAAGAAGGTGGTTGGTGTAGACTGAGTGCTGAGGAAGAGGCTTCACAAGAGCCATCTAGCTTGAGGTGGGCCTTTCAGTCATTCTGCTGGATTCATTAAACCTGGGATCTTCTCTCAAGCTCTAAGCACTTGTTTCCAGGGTTGTTGTAAATAATCCTGTAATGCTACTATAAACTCAGGTCACTACCCTCTTCCTGATCCATTTGCTTCTCCATCAAACAAGCACAGTAGCAGCACCGAGGGTGTACTCACCTGAGAGCTCAGGCCAGATAAAGCAGTCTGGTCTCAGTCATTGGTCTACCCGTTCAAAAAGGGTAGAGCAGAGTAAGAGTTATGGAAGACACTAATGAACACTCAAGTGATGAAAATATAGTCTTCGTGTAGCGTAGAAGCTACCATTTCTTAATAAGCACATAATGTCCCAAGGCCATTTGTTTTTTTAAATTTCAAAATGAGGGTACACACAATTAGGTGGCAATGTTTGTGTTTGTTAAGTGTGGTTCCTGTTATGGTTGTATCCCACACCCAGGAGGTGTACCGTATACCCTTACATTGTGCCTGTTACGGAGTACACTAATCTTCCTACCTTATCTCCCCTTCCTCTAACTTGAATTAAATTGAGTTTTTTCTCTTGTGTGGGCATATATTAATTCATCTACTGGCTTCATATTAGTATTGAACACAGTGGATACTTTTCTGTTCTGTGATACTTTGCTAAAGAGAATGTTCTTCCAGGTTAATACAAAAGATGCAAACTCTCCATCTTTTCTGGGGTTGAATAGTGTTTCATGGTATGTATACAAATACCATAGTTTATTAAGCCATTCATGGGTTCATGGGATTTGGGTTGTTTCCACATCTTGGCAATTGTAATTTGAGCTGCGAGAAACAATCTAGGGCAGATGTCCTGATGATAAAATGATTTTTTCTTCTGGGTAGATGCCTAGTAATGGGATTGTGGGATCAGATGGAATATGTTGAGTTCTTTGAGGATTCTCCATACTTCTTTCCAAAGAGGCTGTATTAGTTTGAAGTCCCACCAACAGTGCAAAAATGTTCCCTTCTCTCCACATCCACACCAGCATCTGCAGCTTTGGGACTTTGTGATGTGGGCAAAAGCCGTTGTCAAAGCCATTCAGAGAACAGAAACTAAATTTGCCACTAATCATGAAGATAACAGCCCTCAGATGGGTCTTTTCATGGGACTAGCAAATGACTCATGCAGGGATTCTAAAAAGGGGGTTGAAATATATGAAGAATGCTCTAGAAAGAATTGGTTGGTTCCTGTGCAGATGAGTTCTAGGAAAAACTGATTTAGGATTGCAATAATTAAGAAAGTACAGTGAAGACTATGTTAACCAGTTTGATGGAAGTATGTCAAATTGTATATAAAACCAGCACATTGTACCCCATAATCACATTAATGTACACACTATGATTTAATTTAAAAAATAATAATAGAAGAAGTATTCTTTTTCTAGTTACATAGTCATTTCATCTCCATTCTCTTTTGTTTCAGTGGATCCAACTGGCTTTCAGGCCACCATAGGCTTTCATGAACCATATCATTTTTTTAGTAGTTATTTTTTAAGGACAGAAACTGTGGGAATAGCCTAATTCCTCATCCATGTGCTCCCGAGAAGTTTAGATTTTCTAATAGGCCAATTTAATGAACTAGTAATAGTGAACCTAATGCATACATGAGAACTTTGTACCATAAGGGTTGAAATTCAGATGTGTAGTATAATCTTTTTAAAAGGTTCAAAATTTTAAAAAATAGCGAAGAAAATTTAAAACAAGATACATCAGTAGTTATCTAATCACCCAATCAAAATTCATTTTCAAATTTGTATATTTAACCATTTTCATTTGCTGTATTTACTCACATACCTGTGTTTTTGTTTATATAAAATATAGTTTTAATATTGGCTTACTTCTTTTATGTTTTGCTTTTTTCTTTTACATATTATACTGTATTTTTGAATTTTTAATTGCTTCCCAGTATGCTAGAGAGTTGCACTATCCATTACAGGTGACTATTTAGATTTAAGTTTAAACTAATTAAACTAAAAGAAAATTGAAATTTCAGTCCCTCAGTTACATAAGTCACAAGACAGGTACTCATTTGCCACTTGTGTCTAGTAATTACTGTTTTGAACAATATAGATATGGAACAAACATTTACAGCAACACAGAAAGTTCTATTGGAGAGCACTGCCTGAGAGTGAATGTACCATACTGTATTAAAACATTATTTTCTTTTTTTCTCCTTTTTTATATTATTTTTTGTTTAGGATTAATTGAGAGTACAAAGAATTAGGTTACACTGATTGCATTTGTTAGATAAAATTCCTCTTACAAGGAAATTATGGCCCGCCACCAAGATGTATGCCTTTATTTTCTTCTTGAACACCTAAGTCATTTCTCATTTTAAATATTATGAATAATTTTATAGTGAGTATACTATGCACAATAACTATTGGCTTTGGCTGAATTATTTCTCAGGCTAAGTCTCATAAACAGAGTTATTGTGTCAAAGAATATACACAGAGTTTTTGGAACTGGTATTATATTGTCATAGTCCTTTCTAAAAGGTTTCTATCAACTTAAAATGATTTTGGAAGTGTATCATTGTATTAATACTAATTTCACTATAATCCAAACAACACTGGACAGCATCAGTTTTAAGTTTTTATTCTATTCTGTCTTTCATTAAAAGACAGTTTATGTTTGACTTTGCATTTTCTTTTATTATTGCTAATAATGTGGTTTCTTATTTAGCTTCATTTTTACTTGCATGTAATTGTGTGTTTACATCTTTGCACATTTATATTTTGATTTCTTAGTGTCTTCCTTATCAGTTTTAATGAAGCTTTTACATATATCTACTTTTCCACAAATATAATCTTTTATAAATAGTTTTTTTTTCACAATGTAATCCTAAAGTATTCTCCAAAATTTTAGAAAAATTTAAGTAGGCACCAAAGTGTTTGAAGATTTTTCTTTAAAGATTGTTTTCATGCTATTTTTAAATGTTAATTTATAGGTCACAAAAAGAAGCAAAAAATGAATAATATTTTTTATTTTTTTATTAAATCATAGCTCTGTACATTAATGCAATCATGGGGTACAATGTGATGGTTTCATATACACACTGAAATATTTTCATCAAACTGTTTAACATAACCTTCATGGCATTTTCTTGGTTATTGTGTTAAGACCTTTATATTCTGCATTTAGTAAGTTTTACCTGTACCCTTCTAAGATGCACCATAGGTGTGGTCCCACCAATTACTGTCCTCCACCCATTCTCTCCTCTCCTCTCCCCTCCCTTACCCCTTTCCCCATATTCTTGTGCTAGAGTTGGGTTATAGCCTTCATATGAAAGCTATAAATTAGTTTTATAGTAGGGCTTAGTACATTGGATACTTTTTATTCCATTCTTGAGATATTTTGCTTAGAAGAATGTGTTCCAGCTCCATCTATGTAAACATGAAAGAGGTAAAGTCGCCATCTTTTTTTAAGGCTGCATATTATTCCATGGTGTACATATACCACAATTAATCCATTCATGGGTCGATGGGTACTTGGGCTTCTTCCATGACTTAGCATTTATGAATTGAGCTGCAATAAACATTCTGGTACAAATATCTTTGTTATAATGTGATTTTTAGTCTTCTGGATATATACCTAGTAAAGGAATTGTAGGATCGAATGTCTGGTCTATTTTTAGATCTCTAAGTACTCAGCAAACCTCTTTCAGAATGGGAGAAGATATTTGCGGTTATGTCTCTGACAAAGGTTTAATAACCAGAATACACAGAGAACTCAAAGATATTAGCAAGAAAAGAACAAGTGATCCCATCTCAGGGTGGGCAAGGGTCTTAAAGAGAAACTTTTCTGAAGAAGATAGGCACACAGCCTACAGACACATGAAAAAAATGCTCATCATCCTTAATCTTCAGAGAAATGCAAGTCAAAACTACTTTAAGATATCATCTAACTCCAGCAAGATTAGCCCACATCACAAAATCCCCAAACCATATATGTTGCTGTGGATATGGAGAAAAGGGAACACTTCTACTAAATAATTTGTTATTAAAGGACATGATCATTTACCCTTTGGAATACATAGAAGACATGTAGATTTCTACAGGTCAAGAAGGAGGGAATGATTCATTATTTTGTAAATCCTTTCAACCCTCTAATCTGTAATGAAATTTAGCAACTCCAGGCCCTTAAATATTTTTTAGGTTTAGTTGGCTCTTCCTTCTACTCAGGGCACATCTGAAAACCCTCATGTAAACACCCAAAAGACCACATTTATGTTACTTCACAGGGGGTAGTCTTGAGAGTATCCAGAATCCTTTGTAGTTTTGAACCTGGTGACTCAGAGACCCAAAGGGGGAAGTCAGTGGAATTGCAGGTTAATGTTAGAATATTGCATACATCATGCTAATTATATAATTCGCATCTCAAAGGTCTTTCTCCTGGTGGGGAGAAAAGCAGAAAATAGGTACTTTTGGTGCTTTGAATACTTTGATTGGTAAGTTGATTTGGTGGGTTTTTTTTATTAGTTTCTTAAATTAAAACTAATGTTATGGTAAAATAATCAAATTTAACAGAAGAAATTTAACAACAAGAAAAATCACTGGTGTGTTTTGGGAATTTAGTTGAACAAATGTGCAATATGTTAATCAAAGGAGCATATTCGTTGTTTGTTACTTTCTTTTTTCTTTTTAAAAATTTTAATGAAAATTTAAGTCCTACTCATGACCTCATTCATTCTTTGCAGTACCAGTTTCACTTCTTAAAGGTAACCACAGTGACCAGTTTCTTCTGATTTCAAAGATTTTCTGTGCATATAAAAACATGTTTATGTAGTTAATATGCATACTCATTTTTCACAAATGCTATCTCACTACAATTACTGTTCTACAACTTGGTTTCTTCACTTAATTAATATACTTTATATACTTTTCAATGCCAGTATATGTAGATGTATATTAATTTTATCAAAGTTTGCACATTTTTCATTTGTATGGATATACTTTACTTTGTCATTTCTGCTACTAATGGATATTTATTTTTTTCTAACTTTTTTGATATTAAAAGTAATGCAACAGTTAACATCCTCAAGAAGCAGAATATATGATGTTTAAGAGGAATGGTTCAGAAGCCAGACTACTTTGGTTTAGATATTGGTGCCACCTCTTGCTTGCGGTATGACCTTGGTTAAGGTATTTAATTTCTCTTTGCCTCAGTGTCCTCATGTGAAAAATCGAGACAATAATGGTAATGGTCTGTATTCCATAGGATGGTATGAGTATTTAATGAATTAATAATGCATATTAAGAACTTACATATTATTTACATATTAAGTAGTGTAGTATTATATAATATTTAGTTAATATAATTATATACCTTTATTAGAATACCTTTGCACGTATATCTGGAAGATAAATTCTTAGATATTTAATAGTTGAATAAAAGGAATGTACTCATTTTAAATGCTGGTGGATATTATATTACCCCTTTCCCTACCAAAAATACTGCCAACATTGGATATTATGAACCTTTTTAATCTTTGTAAATTTGATACATTAAAAACAATAGTTTTTCTTCATTTTAAGTTGTCTTTCTTTAATTTTGTCTGAGGATGAGTATCTTTTCACATTTTTATTGGTAAACATTTATATGTCTTTCCATGTGAATTGCCAGTTCTTGGCCTTTGCTCATTTGTTGTTGTTATTGTTGTTGTTGCTGTTTGGCTTTTCATCTGTTTTTTATTGATTTATGGAGCTCTTTGTATATAAAGGAATTTGGCTCTTTGTCATATGTGTTACAAATACTTTTCCCAGTTTATCTTTCAACTACTTTGTTCATATGTTTTCTTTTTTTTTTTTTTTTTTTTCTTTTTTGAGACAGAGCCTCAAGCTGTCACCCTCGGTAGAGTGCTGTGGCATCACAGCTCACAGCAACCTCCAATTCCTGGGCTCAAGCGAGTCTCTTGCCTCTGCCTCCCAAGTACCTGGGACTACAGGCGCCCACCACAACACCTGGCCATTTTTTGGTTGTGGCCGTCATTGTGGTTTGGCGGCTCCTGAGGCTGGATTCGAACCCGCCAGCTCAGGTGTACGTGGCTGGCGCCTTAGCCCATTGAGCCACAGGCGCCGAGCCTTCATATGTTTTCTTAACCAGCAGTCTTAATTATGAAGTTAAATTTATCACTTTTTTTTTTTCTTTATGATTTTAGAGTTTGGAGGCCATGCTTCAAAGCATGGTGAGTTTTCTTTAAATCACATACTAGAAGTATTTTTACCAAAAAGGATCATGAATTGGGGATGTTAGAGCTAGAAGGGACCTTAGTGATTTCCTAGTTCAATTTTCCTTTCCTTATATCTTTTTGATTTCTCTTTATGGAGGAAAAGAAATTTAGTCCCAGAGGTTCCACGAGAAGCTAATAGTAAAGTATGAACTGGAAGTCCTGGCTCCTGATGCCTGTGATCACTCAGTTTAACCAGATTGTTTCACAAGAAGAGCTTTCTTACTTTAATAAAAACACTTATTTAAGCAATTCAGAGATAGGATTCATTTTAAAGAATGTGCAAAACACATTTTAAAACAAACATTTATTTTTATTTTTTAGATTAATTTTCACTTAGGGATATATCAGTATATGTACTGTTTTAGCAAAAATCACTTGTATGTTTTGGGAATTTAGTTGAACAAATGTGCAATATTTTAACCAATGGAGCATATTAATTGTTTTTTACATTCTTTCTTTTACTTTCTTAACTATTTTAGTTCTTTTTTTACTTTCTTAACTATTTTAGTTATGTGGAATTATCTTAACAGATATTAAGTAGATTTTTTAGTCTGATAGATTATGAGAACTAAAAAGCATTGGCTTGGCTACTAACTGCACTCTTACCTTCCTTTCCTTGCTTCCTTGCTTTGGCAAAGTCTAATCTAAGATTAAACCCAATATCTTTTTGTTTGGGACTTTACATAGTGTAACATATCTTGAATGCAAAACTGCCCAAATAATTCCCTATTCTTAGACCCTATCAAGGTTCCTCAGTGCCTATAGGATGAGGTCCAAGTTCCTTAGCCTCATTTGCTCACTGCAACCACTTGATCTCTAGCACCTATGCAGTCTTCCAGACTTATTTAAACTTCCTTTGCACATGCTGTTTTTGTGCAACTTTCTTCTTGCCCATCTACCTGCCTTAGAAAACTAATTGAAGTAGACATTATTTTTATAACTTCTGTGAAATATTTTCTAATCTTTCCACTCAAATATGAAGCCCTATAGGTAGGGCTTCTGGAATGCCAGATCAAGGATCTTGGTGAACCTAGTGAAACAAACATCTAGCTGGTAAAAATGATTAAAACAGTTATTTAAAATCGTCATAAAGTGTCCTGAGGGCTTGCATCAGGGAGAGAAACACTTATTCAAGAAAATTATTAAATCGCAATGAAAATAGCAAGAGTCTATGACATTTTGATCATCACCTGCTCTTAGCCCTGCTTAGGTCCATGAAATGAAAGTTGTTCTTCAGACAGGTGCAACCAAGACCCTAGAACTATAGAATCACCCCTAGAGGGGCAGGCCACCAGCATTTCTTATGCCTCTAGCCCTGAGTTACAGAGCACTTTTATAGGCAGATGTAGCTGAGATGAGGGAGAACACTTCTTTCACCCATTTCCTACTCATGAGGGTTTTACTTCAGTGGTGGTAAGTCAACAATACTGGGTCCTGATTGCAACTCCACTAGTTCACATGCACATGTATAGTTAGAAGCTTTCATACTGATAAAAGCAAGCAAAAAGGACTAGAATCTATCATTGTTCTCAGGGTCCATTTGTAGAACAGGGCGGTAGTCACTCTGGAAGAAGCAGACCACTATCTACAACTCCACTACAGTAACACAGAGGTTTGGCTGGTGAGGGGCAGGGAAGGGTACGCAATTAGGATAGAGCATTCCACAGCTCTTCCTGAGGAGACAGACTTTATTTAGAAAAGGGCTTGAAGAATTTTGCACCTAAGGGCAATATAAAAAATAATGGAGGCTTTATGGCAAGCAATCAAGAGTGGTTATTAGTTCCACTGCTGAGTGTGTGGAACTCTATGGACAGGTACTTTCTCAAACTCAATCAGGAGCAATCTTATGTGCAGCAGGCTCTAAAGTGTTCCTCAAGCCACACATGGACCCATCAGCAAAATGCAGAAGGCTTAAGTCTGGCGAGGCTTAAGTCTGACGAGGCTTAACCACAATCTCTGTCCAAACATTGCCTAAATAATATGCCACTATGACCCAGGGGTATGTCCTACAAATCTAGGATTAATAATAAAATGTCACTTGTCTCTGGTGGAATGGAAGACCATGCCTGAAGATTTGCTCTTTAAAAAGTGACTAGAGAAGAGAGAACTTCTGAACTACTTGTTCCTGGCTAAATGTGCAGCAAAATTCCCATCTCTCTGAACTATGAAAGTAGTCTCCAAGCTACCTGCATATCCTATGGTAAAAGGGAAAAATCAACTGACTAAAGGGACTTAATAGCAACCTTTGACCAAAGGTGACTTATGTAAATTCAGAGTTTACCAATGGGAAGTCAGTCTAAAAAATAAAAAAAAAGAAAAGAAAACTGATGAACAGAGACATCAGAGGTTTCATAATGTCAGGGAAACAGACTTCATAGATTTGGTTCATCCAAGCTACTAAACAAAAAGATGACCAGGAAAAAAAAAAAAAAACAAGAACAAGTCCTAGAAAAGGGCAGGTTAATATCCAAGATTTGTTACAATATATTATCTAAAATATTCAGTTTTCAAGCAAATTACAAAATAAGCAAAGAAAAAAGAAAGTATGGTCCATACACAGGATTATGCATATGTTTAAAAGTCAACAAAAATTGTCCATTAAGAAACACAGATGTTGAACTTTCTAGACAAAGACATTAAATCAGCTGTTTAAAAAATATTCCAAATAACAAAAGAAACTATGTCTAAAATACTAAAGGAAAAGTGTAAAAAAAATTCTTGTCAAATAGAACGTCAATAAAGAGATCAAAGTTATATAAAAGAAGCAAATGGACAATCTGGAGCTGAAAATAATTAAATGTGAAAAACTCACTAGAAGAACTCAAGATTGTATTTGAGTTGGCAGAAGAAACTATCAGTGAATTAGAACATAGATCAATGGCAAGTATACATTTTGAAGAATAGAAAGAAAAAAGAATGAAGAAAACTGAAGAGTTCCAAGGATATGTGGGGTATCTTATTGGCACACAATTAAATGAAGAGAAGGAGAAAGAAAGGGGCAAAAAGACTATTTGAATAAATAATTATTAAAATATTCTCAAATTTGATGAAAAACATTAATCTATACATCAAAGAACATAAAAACTAAAAATACAAATAAATTAATACCCAAACACATCATAGTCAATATGTTGAAATTAATTTTAAAATGAAAATTTTGAAATCAGCAAGAGAAAAATAGGAAGTGAACCACAATAAGATTAACAGCAAATTTGTCATCAGAAATAATAGAGAGAGTAGAAGACAGTAGAATGTCATATTCTAAATGCTTAAAGAATAAAGCTGTCAACCAAGAACCGGATATTCAGAAAAAACTATCTTTTAAGAATAAAGGTAAAATAAAGACATTTTGATAAAATGAATTATTTTGTTTGGAATTGCCAGATCAAATGGTAAGTCTACAGTTACTTCTTTGAGGAATCTCCACATTGTTTTCCATAAAGATTGTATGAATTTGCAGTCCCACCAAAAGTGTAAAAGCATTCCTTTCTCCATTCATGCCAATCTCTATTGTTTTACTTTTTAATAATGGCCATTCTTCCAGGCACAGTGTTTCACACCTGTAATTCTAGCACTCTGGGAGGCCAAGGTGGGTGGATTGCTTGAGTTAAGGAGTTCAAGACCAGTCTGAGCAATAGTAAGACCCTATCTCTACTAAAAATAGAAAAACTAGCTAGGCGTTTTAGTGGAAGCCTATAGTCCCAGTTACTTGGGAAGCTGAGGCAAGAGGATTGCTTGAGCCCAAGAGTTTGAAATTGCCGTGAGCTATGATGCCATGGCACTCTACCCAGACTGACAGAGTGAGTTTTTTTCTCAAAATGATGATGTTGATGATGGCTATTCTCACATGGGTGAGGTGGTATCTCACTGTGGTTTCAATTCATATTCCTCTGATGATTAGCGATGTTGAGCACTTGTTCATATGCTTATTGGCTATTTGTCTATCTTCTTTTGAAAAACTTCAATTAATGTCTTTTGCCCAGTTCTTTTTTATTTCAAATTTATGTGAGAGTACAAATTTTTAGGTTACTATGTTCTCACTTTGTGGAAGACCCCTTCACCCAAGGGGTGTGCTGAATTCCCTCACATTGTGCACATTAGGTGAGATCCTGGCAAATGCCCTCTCTTCTCCCTCCATTTGCCAATCCCCACTGGACTTTTTTTTTTTTTGCTTTATTGTTCAATGAGTATGTAATTTTTTATATATTTGTTTCATATTAGTATTGAATGTATTGGATTTTTTTTCCATTCTTGAGATATCTTATTCCAGATTTGATGGGGTTATTTGTGCTTTTCTTGATGATTTCTTTGAGTTATTTATAGATTCTGAATATTAGCCGTTTGTCATATGTAGAGTTTGCAAATATATTCTTCCATTCTGTAGGTTGTCTATTAACTTTCTCGATTATTTCCTTTGCTGTGCAGAAGTTTTTTGTTTTTTTTTTTTTGGTAGAGACGGAGTGTCACTCTATTGTCTTCAGTAGAGTGCCGTGGCATCATACAGCACACAGCAACCTCCAGCTCCTGGACTTAGGTGATCCTCTCGCCTCAGCCTCCCGAGTAGCTGGTACTACAGGCGCCCGCCACAATGCCTGGCTATTTTTTGATGCAGTTCAGCCGGGGCCAGGTTTGAACCCGCCACTCTCGGTATATGGGGCCAGAGCCCTACTCCCTGAGTCACAGGCACCACCCAAAAGTTTTTAACATAAGTCCCATTTATTTCTTTTTGATACTGCTGTATTTGCCTTTGAGGTCTTAGTCATAAAGTCTTGCCTAGGCAAATGTCTAGAAGAATTGTCTATGTTTCTTCTAGAATTTTTATGTTCCTTACATTTAAGTCTTTTATCCATTTTGAATTAATTTTTGTTTATGGAGAGAGATAGGGGTCCTGTCTCTTTCTTCTTCATGTGGCTGTTGAATTTTCCCCACACCATTTATTGAATTAGGTTTCTTTTCCCAGTGTGTGTTGTCTGTTTTGTCAAAGATCAGTTGGCAATAGCTATATGGTTTTATCTCTGGGTTCTCTATTCTGTACTGTTGATCTTTTTCTCTACTTTTACATAAGTAGCATGTTGTTTTGGTTACTATAACTTTGTAGTTAGTTAATGTGATGTCTCCAGATTTTTTCCTTTTGCTTAAGGTTGTTTTGGTTACTCAGGCCCAGTTTTGGTTCCAAATGTAGCTTAGAATTAATTTTTTTTAGACCTGTGAAATCTAATTTTTTAGATCTGTGAAACTGGTGAGGATTGTGTTCAGTCTGTAAATAACTTCAGGCAGTATGAACATTTTAACAATGTTGATTATACCAATCTATGAGCATAGGATATTTTTCCATTTGTTTGTGTCATCTATTATTTCTTTCATTGGTTTTTGGTAGTTGTCTCTGTAGAGATCTTGCAACACCTTAGTTAAGTATGTATCTAGGTATTGATCTTCTTTGTAGCTATTGTAAATAGTATTTAGTCTTTGATTTGATTCTCAGATTTACTGTTGTTGCTGTATAGAATACTATAGATTTGTGTACATTGATTTTGTAACCTGAGATTTTCTAAATTTATCAATTCTAGGAGGTTTTTGGTGGCGTTTTTAGAGTTTTCTAGATACAAAATCACATTGTAAACACAATAAGACAAAGGTCACTTCTGTTCAACATAGTCCTAGGAGTCCTAGCAAGAGCAATCAGGGAAGAGAAAGAAGGAAAGGGCATCTATATCAGAAAAGAGAATTTCAAACTATCCCTGTTTGCTTACAATAGAATCTGATAATTTAGATATATGTTAGAAGCCCCAGAATCATCACCAAGAAAACAATGCAAAAATATTTTTTAAATCTTAAAACATAGTTTAAATTGTTTTATAGAAAATATCCACTTACAGAAAAAGGAGGAGATAGTGAAGGGGGAAAAAAGTAATAACAAGAAATATGAAAAACAAAAAAACAAAAGAGAAGTTGTATAAATCTAACTATACCAATAATACCATTAAATGAGAATGGATTAAACAATTAAATCAGAAGGCAGAGATTGTCAGCATGGATAAAGAAGATATAAGTATATGCTTTCTATAAAGAGATCACTTTGCATTCTAAGACACAAATGGGTTGAAAGTAAAAAGATAGAAAAAGGTGGCATATGCAACCATAACCAAAAGAGAACTTGTAGTGGGTCCTACTAATATCAGACAAAATTGAAATAGACAAAAAACTATTATGATAAAGAATGACATTTTATAATAATAAAGGTTCAAGGCATCAAGAAGACTTGATGAATTATATACACATACACATAACAACAGAGCTCTAAAGTATATGAACCAGAGAAAAAGTTCAATAGTAATAGAGAGTTCAATACCCAATTTAAATAGCAAAGATAATTAATCTATTGCATAACTAAACATATCAGCATGGACATTGAAGACTTACGTAACATTGGCTGTAAAACAGCCAGCCCTAACAAACTTCTATCTGACAATAGCAGAACAGAAAGTCTTCTCAAGTGAACATGAAACATTTTCCAGAATAGACCATATAATAGGCCATAGAACAAGGCTTTTGTACTGCAAATTATATAATCAAGGAAGGTAAAATCTATCCTATAGAATGACAGAAAATGTTTGCACATCATGTATTTAACATGGGACTTGTGTGCAGCATATATAAAGAGCTCTTACAAACTAATGGTAAAAAGATAACTCAGTTTGGAATGAGGTAAGGATTTGAGTAGGTATTTCTCTAAAGAAGATATGCAGATAGAAAAGATGCTCAATATCATTACTTAGAAGAGAAATGAAAACCAAGATCACAATGAACTATCATTTCATATCCACTAGGATGGCTATAATAATAATAAATATTAATGAGATAGAAAATAACAAGGATTGGTAAGAATGTTGGGAAATTTGAACCCTGATACACTGCTAGTAGGAATGTAAAATAATGCAGATGATTTGGAAAACACTCTGAGCATCCCTCAAAAAGTTAAACAGAGTTATCCTATGATAATTCACCTCTAAGTATGAAGGTATTAGCAATTTTATTCCTAGGTGTACATCCAAGAGTTTTAAAAACATATGTCCACACAAAACTAATACATTAATGTATATAACAGGTTTAATAATATTTTCCAAAAGATAGAAATAATCTGAATCCCCATCAACTGATGAATAGATAACAAAAGGTGGTATATCCATATAATGGAGTATTACTTATCCATAAAATGGAATGAAGTACTAATGCACACTATAGCATTGTTGGACCATGAAAACATTGTGATAAATGAAGAAATTCAGTCATGAATGGCCATATATTGCATTATTCCATTTATATTAAATGTCCAGAATAAGCCAATCCAAAGTAGATTAAGTTCACAGAGGCTACGGGGACAGGGTAGGAGAAATGGGTGTGAGGACTTTAATAAAAACAGTATTCTGTAGCAAATACAGAATATGACAGTTTTATCTATGCAAATCTGTAAAAGACCAGTTCCATAGTCACAGGGATTCATTATAGAAAATGTGCTTCTTCTTTTAAGCATAAATTCGCTTTAGCATATCTTATGTTAGAACTCTCAATTTTGATTTACATTTGTAAAAGTTTGCTTTCTTTTCCTTTCCAAGTCTATTGCAATATCTTTATTTTTTTTTCTTCAGTCATCACCTCTTTTTTTTTTTTTTTTTTGTAGAGACAGAGTCTCACTTTATCGCCCTGGGTAGAGTGCTGTGGCGTCACACTGCTCACAGCAACCTCCAGCTCCTGGGCTTAAGCGATTCTCTTGCCTCAGCCTCCTGAGTAGCTGGGACTACAGGCGCCTGCCACAGCACCTGGTTATTTTTTTGTTTTGCAGTTCGGCGGAGGCCGGGCTTGAACCCGCCACCTTCGGTATATGGGGCTGGCGCCCTACTCGCTGAGCCACAGGAGCCGCCCCAGTCATCACCTCTTGCTTATCAGGAATAAAAATAGCTTCAAAATATAATTACATTTGCTTCCAGCATTGGTGTACAGATAGAATTAGTATAAGTCAATCAGGATTTTCTAGAATTTACGACTAGCTGTTAGTTGTCAGGTTTCATTTTAGCCTTGTGTGATACAATGAAGGACTAGTCCAATGGATCTAGTTTCCAATTCTTGCTGTGTTTCTTCCTTATGGCAGAGCCTTGAGTGAGATAATAGACTTCCCTGTGCTTCACTTTCCTTACTTATCAAACAGAGGTGATACGCTCTACCATGCAGTATTATGAGGAAAATACATTATGATAATTAACATGAGAGCTCCTAAAATAAAACTCTGTACATAGGCGGTGATAATGTTGGTGGTAGTGATGGCAGTGGCAATTTATGTTATTATTCATTGCATATACACCTATATTACTACCGGGCACTGTGCTTAACCACTGACATGGATTACCTCACTTAATCTACACGACAAACTGGTTGGTAGATATTGTCAATATCTCGATTTCATAGATGGGAAACCATAATTGCTCAATAAGTTTGATTATAGATACTACAATGCTAGTGTGTGATGAGTATTAAGTAAATTTTAGCTTCCTCCCTTTCCATGAGTATTTTTCTTCTCTTCATCAAAGTCAATTGTAGGTGTTCAGAGACTATTCAATTTTGATATGTGGATAGCACATATGTGGGGAAAACGTGACTAGGGCATATAAAGAAAGTGTAACAGAGAACCCCAGGTGGATTAACAGCCCCATGAAATATCTGTAGACCACTCTAGTCCTCAGCAATATATTGTCTTTTTACCTTCAAAAATGTGCAGAAGGCAAGATTCACCACATTTCATATGCATTATTTCCTCATAGGGTAAGAAGTATAAGGAATAAAGTATAGCTTTCCAGGGCTAAGAGAGTAAATAAAGGGGAGAAAATCATATCATACTCCCCTCCTAACTACTTACTGAGTGGGGGGAGGGTTATCGTCAGCAGGCCTGATTATGCTTCTTGGATGATAATGTTCTATTCTCCTCCTGTTAGGCTGCCAACCCCCCCATCTCTGTCATGTCTGCTTCTTTCCAGGAGAAAGTAGCTAAAGCTTCCCAAGTGTAACTGAGTGTAGGTTAGTTCCCCTTGCCTGAAATACACCAACCCAGTTTTCTGCAAGCTGTGTTAATTTATTCTCTTACTGGTTCATTCATCCATTAATAGATTCAATAAATATTTAATAAACACTAATTAGGGGAAAAACCATATGCTTACACTGGGAATAGTATAATGAACAAAAGAAGTCCAAGCTACTCTCAAGGAACTGATAAAGACAGGTGAACTAGCAAACACCATACTCTGAAGGTTAAGTTTCTGGTGTTCCTGACCTCATGATCATAAAGCATTTAGCCTAACTCTCATCTTCTAAATGATAGGTTCAAGGGCCTAACTGAACCAAATATTCAAGAATCAGTCATTTGGAAACTAAATCATGGATTCCTAGAAAATTATTGCTAAAGAGAGGCAGCAGAGTGGAATGAGTGTGAAACATATACTCAGAAGTTGTGGTGTGCAGGCCATTTAAAAATTTATTGAATGTGTTGCTCCTTGGATGGCTAAGTCACTCAACTTCTCTGACTTCTTTTTCTCTGTCTGGAAATGGGTTTAATGAAAATCTCTACATGGCAGGGATGTTGGGAAGGTTAAATAAGAGACTGCTCAATCATGTAGTGTCCCCTTAACCTGATGTACTTAGGAATGTCTGGAATTATTTTAACTTTTTGTATGAGTGTTTCATTCACCCCTCCCACCACAATAGAAGCTCCCTTAAAGTAGTAAGGGACCTTATCCAACTTGTTTGTCACTGTATCCCCAACCTATGATGTCTGGCTTATACCCTTCTGGCTGCCCCTTGTCATCATAATGGCAAAGAGGAACTAGGAAAGTACTGTGCCAGAGACCACATGATCACTTTGCAGAATGGAAAGAGCTGGTTTATCAAGTTGAATAACTTAACTGTGTTTATCTAAAACAATGACAATTCCACCAGCTTCTTACCATTTCACTTTTACCTCATTCAGAAAGATGCTAAATATGACATCTCAGGTCATCTTCTCAGGTTTTATCCTAGATTGCATTTTGTTCACCTCTGTTATTACCTGTAATATAGAGAATAAGGTAAAGTAGAAGTATGGCAAATAGCTATTCTCCATGTCTATCAAAGACAGAGGAAAAAAGTAACCTGAGGCATTTGAGTTAGGTGTGAGAAAGACTTTCATGACCAAAATATGAGAGATACTATAATTAAATGGATATTGTGAAATCATTGGCATTTTTGAGAAAAGGAGGAGTGGTTTTCATTTGTGTGATACAGTTTAACAGTCAGTTTAGGACTCAAAAGTTGTTCATGATCCATCTTGGCCTTTAAATCAAGATAACATAGCTGTTTTCAAACTCTGGTCTGTGACTTGAGAGTAAGTGGTGGAGGAATGAAAGAGAAATAAGAGCTGAGGGAAAAGTGCCCAGGCAGTGCCAAGGCTAAACACCAGAAATTCATCAATGAAAGCCACATGATGAATGGGAACCAGACACATACATGTAGTAGTTGTGATATAAAAGAGTCCTTTGATATTAGGGACATAAACATATTCTATCTAGGAATACAGAGTCAGGAAGGGCTTCATGGAATAGTGACATTGAGGAATGAGACCTAAATTAAGACATGGTATTGCAAAGGAGATAGATGGTTGGGGACAAGGTGAGGTCATTCAAGATGGAGAGAGCAGCAGTGTAAGCAAAGGTACAGGAGCATGAAATAGCAGAGTTAGATTGGAGAACTGCAATAGAGGGGTAGTGCTGAATGGTTATATGAAAAAGGTTGTGGAGGTGGTAAAATAAGAAGCTAGTAATACGTTTTGGATATCCCGCCAGTGCTCCATATTTGTACTTGTAGGCCAAATAGCTTTTACTTAGCTCTTCAATGAAATTACATATCCTCAGGTCTCACTTGTAAAATGAGATTCAGAAGAGTCCAAACTAAGTGAGGGTAGTATCAGTACTCCATATTGCTAATTCACTTCTCAGGTGATTCTAACTCATTGAGTCAAAATCACTGTAATAAGTCATAGGTGTTTGTTAAAAGCTGTTAGTGAGAAGAGGTACAGAAGAAAATCTTTTAGATACTATTTCATTGGGGTCCTGTGTAATTTATGGACTGGAGAGAACCCATAGGAAACAGAAAGCCTTGAATAAGACAGTTGCAGGGTTTTTATTGTTGTTGCTGTTGTTGTTTGTTTGTTTTTTAAGACAAAGATTTGTGTGTGTGTGTACAAGAAATATTTAGGCAGTGAAATTAACAGATATTAGTCACTGGTTGACTGATTGGATGGTGGTAGGTGGGGTAAGGAAGTGTGTTACAGTAAGACCAGAATGACTCATGGTTTTCTGGGTTGAGTCATTGGGGATTGACTCAGATGGCTATATATATATATATAATAGCCTAGTAGTTGATCCTATAGTGAGAAAGACTTATAATCTTGAAAACATCATTTACTGTCTATAGATCTTGAGCAGAACACTTAAGGTTTGTGGACCTCAGTTCTCCTATAAAATGACAATGATGCAAACCTCATGCATTTGTTGTAAATATTAAGTGATATTAACATATGTTGAGTGTAGTATAGTATTTGGAACATATATAGCTTCCCAGTAAACATCATCTGTTATTATCATGCCATATGTTATGATGTGTGGAGTGTGATGGTGCCAAGGATTTTTAGCTTCTGCCAGTGACTCCTTTACCCACAATCAAAATTTGTGTATTATGTTGGAAAGTGGGGCACTTTTCCCAAGTGTCAAAGTTAATTCTTGGCCTTGTTTTGCTTTGGGCCAGGTGTCACTGAACATCTGCTTAAGAGACCAGGATAAACTCTGTTCTTGGTAACTACCTCAATGGGACTATTTTTCTAGCTCTTACAGGTTCTTTGGTTTAACATGAAATATCTAACCTTGGCTTTCTCGTTGTGAATTGAGCTTGGAATCTCATCACCATTTCATTGATACCCAAGTTGTATCTGCTCACATGGTGCTATCTTTCTTCTTTTGGGTTTCTGAAGTCCTCAGAAACTTGGCTGAACATTTTTCACATTTCTTAAGCTACATCATCTGTTTTCCTACATTAGACAAAGTCACAAAAAAACTATAAAGACAGGGTGTTTTTTATTCCCTACTGATCTTGTAAGTTTTCGGTAAGGGCAAATGGTAGCTGCTTCTGTTCTGCCTTAACCAATAATGTATAACAGATGAGACAGCGTTATGATTGCAGGGCTCACTGGACTTGGAGTCAGATGCCCCAGACCAGTGGTTCTCAACCTTCCTAATGCCTCCTAATGCTGCGACCCTTTAATATAGTTCCTCATGTTGTTATGACCCCCAACCATTAAAATAATTTTCATTGTTACTTCATAACTGTAATTTTACTACTTTTATGAATCATAATGCAAATATCTGATATGCAAGATGTATTTCATTGTTACAAAGGGGTCATGACACACAGATTGAGAACCACTGCCCTAGACTCAATTCTCATGGCTAAGGTGGGGTGGGATGGGGAAAATGGGGAGAAATTGCCATTTATTTTGAGTGTGCTAGACCCTCTCCCTTATATTATTTTATACATTTGTCACAACATCCTTTTGGGCCTATAATGTTACATTACACTTCTGATAGGTAAGGAAACTGATGAGTGAGGAGGTTAGGTTTATCCTATGCCCAGCATTAGCATGGTTAGTGATCAGTAATAGAGAGATTCAAATTCAGGTCTCTCTGCCCCAGACCATTTACTTTTTCTTCTTGTGACACTGAAAATCACTTTACAATGCCTTTAACTCTGAGTCTAGTTTGCCTCAACTGAATAAATGGGGCTCTGTAACCCTTACGCTGAATGGTAGTAAGTCTCCTTAAACCAGACCTAGGATAGGGGACAAGTATACTTGTATCTTTGGCCCCCAATGGATTAAAAGTGCTTCTCACAGTGTCTGGTACATGGGAAAGCAGTCAATAAATATTTATCGATCTCTTTCCCAGGAAAGGGATAGTTCCATAAAGGGTGAAATACATTCTGATGGTTTCTATATTGTTTAATGGTTTTACCATCTTTTCAATGGAAGCTACGAAGAATTAGGTTACACTGATTACATTTGTTCTTCTTATAATTGTGTCCACCCCCAAGTGATGTGCCATACATCATGACCTCTCAACCCCCCATCTGCCCTTTCTCTGATCCTTTATTCCTGTACCACCCACCTTGTATTAGATCATCTACTGCCTTCATATTACAATTGAGTACATTGGATTCTTCCTTCTTCATTCTTGTAATGCTTTACTAGGAAGAATGTGTTGCACCTCCAATCAGGTTAATAGCAAAAATGTAAAGTCACCACATTTTGTAATGGCTAAATAGTATTTCATGGTGTACATACACCACAGCTTATTAATCTATTACTGAGTTGGTGGGCATTTAGGTTGTTTCCACATTTTGGCAATTGTAAATTGAGGTACTGTAAACACTCTAGTGCAAATGTCCTTAGGATAAAATGATATTTTTTCTTCTCGGTAGATACCTAGTAATGGGATTGCAGGGTCAAATAGGAAATCTAATTTGAGGATTCTCTATACATCCTTCCAAAAGTATTGTATTAGTTTGTAGTTCCATCAGCAGTGTAAAAGTGTTTCCTACTCTCCAGATCGACACCAACATCTGCAGCTTTAAGACTTAGTGATGTGGGCTTTTCTCACTGGGGTTAGGTGATATCTTGGGATGGTTTCGATTTGCATTCCTCTGGTGATCAGGGACAATGAGCTTTTTTAAAATTAAATCATAGCTGTGTATATTAATGCAATCTTGGGGTACAATGTGCTGGTTTTGTTTGTTAGCCATTCATCCGTCTTCATCAGATCATATCTCTTGCCCACAGGCAGAGGGGATTGTTTACTCTTTTCCTGTTGATTAATTTGAGTTTTCTGTAGATTCTAGTTATCAACCCTTTGTCTGATTGATACCCTGCAAATATCTTTTCCCATTCTGAACATTGTCTTTTTGCTTTACTTGTTGTGTCCTTAGCTGTGCAGAAACTTTTCAGAATAATTAAGTCCCATTTGTTCATTTTTGTTGTTGTGATGGCTGCTGAAGTCTTTGTCATAATTTTTTCCCCAAACATTATCCAGAGTTTTCTTCACACTTTCTTCTAAGATTTATATCACTTCATGTCACACACTTAAGTCTCTTATCCATCTTGAGTCCATTTTTGTAAGGGATAGGTGGAGTTTCAGTCTTTTACATGCGGTTATCCAGGTCTCCCCGCACCATTTGTTGAATAGGGATTTTTTTCCCCCACTGTATGCTTTAGTTTGCTTTATCAAAGATCAGATGGCTAGTAGAGACTTGTTTCATCTCTTGGTTTTCCATTCTGTTCCATATGTCTATGTCTGTATTTTTGTGCCAATACCATCCTGTTTTGATTACTGAGGACATGTAATATTGCCTGTAGTTTGGTAGGGTGATGACTCCAACTTTGCTTTTATTACTAAGAATAGCCTTAGCTATATGGGATTTCTGGTTCCATATAAAACATAGTACTATTTTTCCCAGCTCTTGAAAATATGATGTTGGTATTTTAATCGGGATTGCATTGAATCTGTAAGTTGCTTTGTGTAGAATACACATTTTAACAACGTTGATTCTTCCCAGCCAAGAGCATGGTATGTTCATCAATTTGTTAGTGTCTTCTGCTATTTCTTTTCTTAGGGTTTCATAATTCTCTCTGAAGAGTTTTCATCTCTTTTGTTAGATAGATTCCTAAGTATTTAATTTTCTATGAAGTTACTGGGAAGGAAATTGTGTCCTTGATTTGCTTCTAAATTTGGCTGTTGTTGTCAAAAACAAAGGCTACTAATTTGTGGACATTGATTTTATACTCTGCAACATTACTGGACTTCGTGATGACTTCCAGGAGTTTATTGGTTGAGCTACTGGGGTTTTCTAAGTATAAGATCATATCATAAACAGAGAGGGAGAGTCGGACCTCCTCTGCCCCCATTTGGATGTCCTTTACATCCTTCTCTTGCCTGATTGCATTGGCTAGAACTTCCAGTATTACCCTGAGTTATAGTGGCGATTTTGGACATCCTTGTCTGGTTCCAGTTCAACAGTGGGAAAGCTTTCAGTTTTATTCTATTTGGTATGATGTTAACTGTGGTCTCATAATAAATGGCTTCTATCAGCTTAAGAAATGTGCCACCTATGCCTATTTTCTTAAGTGTTCTTTTTAGAAAAGGATGCTGAATTTTGTCAAATGCTTTTTCTGCATGTATTGAAAGGATTATATGCTCTTTATTTTTGCTTCTTTTTTTTCTTTAGATAAAGTCCTCTTATAGTTGTGTCTGGTCCAGAAGAGGTGTGTCACATCCCATGGTCCCCTACTTTCCTCCCTCCTTCTATTTCCCTGCAGCCCCATTCCTCAACCCCCCACCATGTACTAGTTCATCAATTGTCCTCATATCAAAATTGAGTACATAGGATACTTGCTCTCCATTCTTGTGATGCTTTACTAAGAAAAATGCGTTCCACTTTCATCTAGGTTAATATAAAACATGTAAAATCTCCATCTCTTTGAATGGATGAATAGTATTCCATGGTATACATATACTACAGCATGTTAATCCATTTCTGGGTTGGTGGACATTTAGGCCATTTCAACATTTTGACGATTGTAAATTGAACTGTGATAAACAGTTAAGTGCAAATGTCCTTATGTTAAAAGAATTTTTTTTTTCTGGGTGGATGCCCAGTAATGGGATTGCAGGATCAAATGAGAGGTCTAGTTTGAGTTCTTTGAGAATTCTCCAGACTTCCTTCCAAAAAGATTGTATAAGTTTGCAGTTTCATCAGCAATGTTTAAGTGTTCCCTTCTCTTCACATCCATGAAAATATCTGCAGTTTTGGGATTTTATGATGTGGGACATTCTCACTGGGATTAGATATTATCTCAGGACGGTTTTGATTTGCATTTTTCTGATAATTAGGAACCATGAGCATTTCTTCATGTACTTGTTAGCCATTCGTCTATCTTCTTTAAAGAAGGTTCTATTCATTTCTCTTGCCGAGTGATATAACGGATTGGTGGCTCTTTTTATGTTAATTAATTTGAGTTCTCTTAGATCCTCGTTATCAAACTTTTTTCTGATTCATAATATGCAAATATCCTTTCCTATTGGGTAGGTTGTCTATTTACTTTGGTTGTTGTCTCCTTAGCTGTACAGAAACTATTCAGTTTACTTAAGTCCCATTTGTTTATTTTTGTTATTGTTGCAAATGCCATGGAAGTCTTCTTCATAAAGTCTTTCCCCAGGCCAATATCTTTAATGATTTTTCCCATGCTTTTGTTGAGGATTATTTTCCATTTTGTGCCTTAAGTTTGGGTATTTTATCCATCTTGAATCAATTTTTCTATGTGGAGAAAGGTGCAGATCCCATTTCAGTCTTTTACATGTGGATATCAAGTTCTCTTAGCACCATTTATTGAATAGGGATTCTTTTCCCCAATGTATGTTCCAACTCATGGAACCATCTCATGGTTTCTATTTAGTTCCAGATAGCTATGCCCCTATTTTTATGCCATTACTGTGCTGTTTTGATCAGTATTTACTTTAGTACAGCCTAAAGTCGGGTAGACTGATGACCTCAGCTTGGTTTTAATTGCTAAGAATTGCCTTCGCTATGCCAGGTTCTTCTGGTTCCATACAAAATGAAGAATTATTTTTTCTACATCTTGAAAGTATGGTGTTGTTATTTTAATGGAGATTGGATTGAATCTGTAGATTGCTTTGGGAAGTATAGACACTTTAACAATGTTGATTCTTCTCAGCCAAGAATACTGTATGTGCTTCCATTTGTTAATATCTTCTACTATTTCTTTTCTTAGGGTTTCACAATTTTCTTTATAGAGATTCTTCACCTCTTTTGTTAGGTATATTTCTAGGTATTTCATTTTCTTTGAAGCACCTGTGAAGGAGATTGTGTCCTTAATTAGCTTCTCATCTTGGCTGTTATTAATGTATACAAAGGATATTAACTTGTAGACATTTATTTTATATCCTGAGACTTTACTGTATGTTTTGATGACTTCCGAGAGTGTTGTGATTGAGTCTTTGGAGTTCTCTAAGTTTAAAATCATATCCTTAGCAAAGAGGGAGAGTTTAACCTCCTCTCGCCCCATTTGGAAGCCCATTATTTCCTTCTCTTGCCTGATTGTATTGTCTAGAACTTCCAGCACTATGTTGCATAGTAGTAGCAATAGAGGACAACCTTGTCTGGTTCCAATTCTAAGTGGAAAAGCTTTTAGTTTTACACTATCCTGTAAAAAATTAGCTATGGGTTTTTCGTAGATCGCTTTGATCAGTTTAGGAAATGTGCCACCTATGCCTATAATTTTCAAGGTTTTAATAAAAAAGGACATTGAATTTTATTGAATTCTTTTTATGCATCTATTGAGAGGATCACATGACCTTTGTTTTTTATTCTCTTGATGATGTGGTGATTTATGTTAATGGATTTGCATATGTTAAACCAGCCATGCATCCCTTTTATGAAACCTACTTGATCATAGATGTATGACTGTTTTAAAGAGAAGCTGTAGTGTTTTGGCTAGAATTTTGTTCAGAATTTTTGTATGTATATTCCTTAGTGAAATTGGTCTGAAGTTCTCCTTTTTAGTTGAGTCTGTTTCTGGTTTTGGTAGCAGGGTTGATGTTTAATTCATAGAACGTGTTGGGGAAGATTCTTTCCTCCTAAATTTATTGGAATAATTTCTGAAGTATAGGTATAAGCTTTTCTTTGAAGGTTTGATAGAATTTTGGTGTTAAGCCATCTGGACCAGGGCATTTTTTTTTGTTATTGTTTGGATACATTTTATTGGTTTTTTTTGTTGTTTGTTTGTTTGTTTTTATGTCAGTGCTTGAAATAAGTCTGTTCAGGGTATCTATTTCTTCTTGATTAAGTCTAGGTAGACCATGTGATTCCAAATATTGATCCATTTCCTTCACATTGTCAATTTCTGTGTACAGAGTTTCTTGTAGTATTCAGAGATAATCTTTTGTATCTCTATGGCATCTGCTGTTATTTCCCCTTTTTCATTTCTGATTGAGATTACTAGACATTTTACTTTTCTATTTCTAGTTAGTTGGGGGAAAGTTTTACCTATTATGCTTATTTTTTCAAAAACCAACTCTTTGTTTTGTTAATTTTCTGAATAAATCTTGTGTTCTCAATTTCATTAATTTCTGATTTAATGTTTGGTATTTCTTTTCTTCTGCTAGGTTTAGGATTAGATAGTTCTTTTTCCAATTCCATAAAATGGTTTGTCAGTTTGTTGATGCACTATTTCTGTTTTATGGATATAGGCATCTAAAGCACTAAATTTTCCTCTCAAGACTGCTTTTGGCATATCCCACAAGTTTTGGTAGATTGTGTCTTCATTGTTGTTATGCTTAAAGAAGTTAACGGTTTTCTCTTTTATCTCTTCTGTACCCAACTTCATTCAGCTTAACATTGTTTAATTTCCATGCCTTTGTGTGGGGTTGAATGTTTTTGTTGGAGTTGAGTTCCACCTTTAATGCTTTGTGGCCTGAGAAGATACAAGGTAAAATTTCAATTATTTTGATTCTTTTTTTTTTTTATAATTTTATTGAACCATAATTGTGTACATTGGTGCAATCATAGGGCACAATGTGCTTCATATACAATCAGAAATATTTTGATGATACTGTTACAGATAGCCTTCATGGCATTTTCTTGATCACTATATAAAGACATTGATACTCTACCTTTAATAAGTTTCACCAGTACCCTGCTAAGATGCACCGTAGGTGTGATCCCACTAATTGGGATGCAATAAACATTCTGGTACAAATACCTTTATTATGATGTGATTTTTGGTCTTCAGGATATATACCCAATAAAGGAATTATAGGAACGAATGGCAGATCTATTTTTAGATCTCTAAGTATTCTCCAAATATCTTTCCAAAAGGAATGTACTAGTTTGCATTCCCACCAACAGTGTAGAAGT